>OMLF01057423.1:82800-109478 GCA_900302615.1 Holocentrus rufus | reverse complement strand
ATGAGTTTCTGTACAGTGTGTGCCTGTGCAGGTATGTCTTTATTAATGCATATTTGTGTGTACATTTGTGTGCACACACGTGTTTTGATGTACAGTGTAGCGTTAAAAGTGCTCAAATCCTTCACTTAAGTAAAAGTACCATAATGGAAAAATACTCTATTAAGTAGTATAAGTAGTCACTAAGAAGAGTGGGTCCCTTGAACAATGTGAAAGAACTGATGCATTAACCTGTAAAAAAAAAAAAAAAAAAGCAAAAAAGAAAAGGTATTTCAATATCATAGCTTTTAACTGCTCTGTATACTGTTGGCTACTCTCAGCCCCAGTCATATTGAATACACCTCAAAACTGTACTGAAGTACAGTACTTGAGTAAATGCACTTAATTACTTTCCACCTCTGTGAACAATAAAATCACCTGTTTTCTTCCCCTCTGAAATCAGTGCAGGTCCATTTTGGCTCTCTCCATCTCCTTTGGAGGGAAACAGACTGGACTGTATCTAACACAAAATAATTCTTCAGAAGAAAGTAATGAGCAGGTAACTTCTTAATGGAATACTCTTTTTGGCAAAATCCCCTTTTTCCGACCTACCCAGACTGAGACAAGATGGTCGATACCATTTTCACCTCTGTATGTCCACAGGTTCAGTGCATTTCCCATAAGTGTTGTTGTCTAACTATGGTTGTCAGTTCTGTTGTAAGAACTGTAGTTAGTAATTCTGGTGTTTCTGAAAGCCATTGTTCCAACATACATTCACAACCACCATTGTAAAGTTGTGTGGTTGGAGCGACAGCTCTAGAGCTCTAGTTAGAAGCATAGTTCTTGTTAGTTCCTCCCGACTGCGTCATACCTACATTTGTTCATTGTGAATAAAGATGCATTAAGACTGTTTCTTAGCAAATGCCACACCGGTGGCAGTGCAAAGAATAAACAGTTCATTTATTCACAGATGGTAGCACAATAAGTCGTCAGGGAGAGCACAGCCAAACTAAAAAACAGAATCACTGGTCAATGTAATCTAACTTACCTATCCAAACAAAATAGGATGCATAAAAAACAAAATACGAGGCACTTACCTATCTCCCTATCATAAACAGAGGGAAAAGATAATCAAACAAAAAGGCTTCTCACCCCTAGCACCACCGCACTGCTTATCAGAGTATATTTACAATATTTACAACAAGCGTCTAATCCAAATCAGTAGGCGAAAATCAGTGGTCAAAATACAAATCGAAAGTTCGGCACAGTTGGCATACACAAGGTTTGGTTGGTAATCGAGGAAAAAGTGGAAGGGGCGGGGCATCGGTCAGCACCACCCTCTGGCAGGGGGGAGAAACATATTCACACACAAATACACATTATGACCCAGGGTCCTAACAAATCTAATACAGTCTCTCTAATAACTACAAGTCTTTGGATAAAGGTTTTCTGCAGTTTGAGATACACACAGGAAAGGGAGTGAGCGTTGAAAATCAATAAATAGCCTATGTCAAGAAATACGAGCCAAAGTGTCCCACATGCGCAGAAGAGGACACAATGACGTCACACGCAGCGAGCGTGCTCAGTGTTTGCGGAAGCTTCATTTGTTTGAATCTTTAGCTTCTTTATATTTGGCTCGGAGGCTCTTTATTTTTCGTTGCCATTGGAGCCAGGACCGTTTATACCCCCACTTGGCCATTTCTTCAGAATTTTTTTCAAAAAATGCCCGGTTTCGATAAGCCCCCTCGAGTTTGGCCTGAATAGAGCTGTCCTCCAAATATTAATCAAGTCTGAAACCTCACTTTCCCTCCATTGAGTGGACTCCACATTATCATCCGCGATGGTTGTTCCCGCTCCCGCCTACCTGAACGCAGAGTAGAGACGTTTGTTGTGTATGAATGATGTGTAGGTCAGATAAATGCGACTGGACGTTCAGACAGAAGTCGCATTGCATAAGATCAGATACGTATCAGATTTAGGACCACATATCCAAGTGGCCTGGGTCGCATTTGAAAAAATTGGATCTGTGTCGTTCAGACTGTCATGAACAGATCAGATACAGGTTGCATAGAGGCAAAAAAATCGGATTTGGGTCACTTTAGCCTGCAGTCTGAACGTACCCTAAGTGATGGTGCAATATTTTCGGTTCCAGTATTGGCCATGGGATAGTTTTTGGCAGATTTGTGGAAAGGAGGACTTTAATAATGGCCTACTTTCCCTCACCCCTCTAAGCAGTCATCCAATTCTAAATATTTTTTCTAAACTTCACTTGGTGTGGTCTTATTAGTTCTCCAATGGTTTGATGGGTATGTAGATCGGAGTATCGTCAGCATAAAAATGGAAACTAATTTTAAAACTACGGGTAATATCATCCAGGGGGAGCATGTAAATGGAGAATAGGAGAGGGCCCAAAACCGTCCCCTGAGGAACGCCGTAGTTAAGCTCACGGTACTCAGAGGTCACATTGTTGTAAAAGACACACTGCTTTCTTTCTAAGAGATAAGATTTAAACCAAGAGCACCATGCCATGGACACCAATCAAACTGTCAAGGCATGTTAATAAAATGGTGTGATCGACTGTCTCAAAAGCTGCACTCAGATCAAGTAGTAACAGGACCGAGGTAACAGACTGCTAGAGGACATATGGTCAAGTAGCTCAGTAGATACAATTTTTCAACTATTTTAGAGAGGAACGGGAGTATTAGAGATTAGAGATTGGCCTGTAGTTATTTAAGACCGTAGGGTCAAGGTTAGGTCATAGTAGCAGATAGATAGATAAAGCAGATAGTTGTAATTGTATATATGTGTATATTTATTGGTTTGATGTATACTTTTTTCTCCATTGTTTTGTATTTTACATGTATTTTCTTTTTTTACTTAAATGTTTAAATTTTTAATGTGCAAATATTGAACTAAAGTAACATAGTATGCAACCTTACTTTCACACTGAATACAATACACTGTGAAAAGTACTTACTCTCTGATGGTGGGAAAAACATCGTAAATGAAGGCTTGTTGGCTTGTTGCTCCATTAGTGCAAGTCTTACCCTCTTATATTCCATGACTTCCTGGTGGTGGTCTTGTTGCTCCTTCAAAACCATCAATTCCTCTCTGATTTTTCTCAACTCAGAGATCTTCTTTCTCTCTGACTGAAGGAGCTCCTTGCTCCAGTTGCATTTAGATTTTTCGTTCCTTCTTAGACACCTATTAAGGATGGGTTGTGGGGCAGCCACTGACATGTCAGACTGAGGAGGACAATACAGGCTCTAGAGAATTTAGGAGGCCAGGTGTCACAGCAGATGATGTTCCAAGGCCCATCTGTTTAAGGCCTGGTGATGCTGGGGCAGACTGGAGGACTTCTGGTGGTGCTGAGGCAGGCTGTGCCTTGTGGTTGATGCCTTGATACATCTATTCCCCCTGATAAAACATCTAACATGACAAGATGCTCCACATGACACGATAGGGGTATCTAGAGCGTGATATTTTCACGTGCTTGGCTGCTGACCAAGCTGCAGTTTTTGACACGCAACCCACGAGTATGCACAGATATATGTATAGCACAGATACTTATGTTTGGTGTCTAGGCTCTGACCCTCTCACTCTCTGCGGCCTACCGAGCTTATGCGAACAGAGCAAAGAGTGATAGGATATTCCCCCCTTTGGGAGATATCAGACCCCACAGGTGGATGCAGGGGTGGAGGTGGGATGTTAACTAAGCAACAGGCAATGAGCATGTGGTGCAGCAGCAGCAGGCATGGCAACAGTATGTTTGCTGCAGTGCAGAGCAGCAGAGCAGGGATAGATGCAAGGCATAAGGAGCCTAAATAGACCGCTTCATTGCAGAGGGGCGTAGCATCAAGCAGATATCACGTGAGCATAAGAGAGTATATGTGAATGTATATGTGAATAGCACGTCTCGAGTTTTCTGCCTGAACTAGCTCTGCAGGCTACGCTTTATTTGTTATTGGTCTGTGCCACAGCTGGCTGTAGAGAGGGTGAGAGGGGTTTTCCGTGAAAGCTTTGATCTTGTCCCTCATCCAAAAACCCAAGATTAGGCAAATTAGTCTGCTGATGATGAAACAGCGACAGCTGTTTTACACTTTATTTTTTACAGTGGTGAAGCATCAAGCAATTGAATCTATTTTAACCCCCACTTGTTGACAGATCCCATCAGCCTCTGACTCTTTTTACAGTGTTGTTCTCCTGTGTGTCTGCTCTGTGTTCTGTTGACTTTCTTCATCAGCAGTGTGTTTCATAAACTCGCCCAGAAAACGCAACCCATGTTCTGGAATTTGTTCACCCACCATTGGCGCAAACACGGTCACAGTAGAATAAAAAATAGCCTATTTGGCTGATAGACCCATTAGTATGCAAAGAGAGAGTAATGGTCAAGCGAGCTACACAATTAAGGGAGTGAGGGAGCAGCGTAGCCACCCAGCGTACAGAGACAAAGGGAGAAAGCAGTGATGGTAGGGCAAGCCAGACAATGAATGGAGTGGGAGAGTGGAAGTATCAATCATTTTTTGAATCTCTACAACAGGAGCGCCCAGCCAGTCGATCACAGTCTACTGGTTGACCGCGGACTGATCGCAAGTCAACCGTGGGGGGTGTAGGAAAAAAAGATTTTTTTTTTTTTATGTGTAGCTGTATGTTTTGTTTTGTTGTAGTTATGCGTCGTTGGATATGTTTTATTTTGTGCTATGTTGTTGGATATGTGTGGTTTTTGTTGTTAGGATATGTATTGTCTTTGTTGAAGTTTTATGTTGTTAAATATATGTTGTTTTGTGTTCTGTATATAAAAAAAGGGTTTTGTGTGTGTGTGTGTGTGTGTGTGTTACATTTTGTATTAAATGTAAAAAAAAGTTGTTCACGTTTAACCTACGGTAGCCCGTGACATGCATGACAGGAAGTTGACAGCTGTCAACAGTAGCTAGCAGCTAGCGATCAGAGTGGTTACGCACTCCTAAACGTTAACATGGCTGAGGGGAAACGGGCCAAGACCTACCATTTTCCCCCCGGAATGGGAGGAAGATTATTTTTTTGTTTATTCTCGTTCAAAGCCTGTTTGTTTGATCTGCAATGCAACGGGGGTGTTGGCAAAGAAGGGGAATCTGGAACGGCATTTTAAAATGGTACACGGGAGCTACGACAGGGATTTCCCTGCAAAAGCGCCTTTACGTGCCACAAAAGTGCGGGATTTGAAAGCACAGCTTGCAGCACGGCATTCAGTCTTCACCAAACCGAAGACCCAGGGTAAGGCCCAACTATTGCTTCCTATCGCGTCAGTCACGTCCTTGCTAAACACAAGAAGCCATTCAAAGACGGAGATATTGTGAAGGAAGCCTTTCTCAAGGCAGCGGATAGCCTTTTGATGACTTTAAAAATAAAACAGAGATCGTGAAGGCCATTAAAGAAGTGCAACTCTCCCGCAATACTACTACAAGGGAATGGCTGTGGATGTGGAGGATGTTGACGTGTGAGTGCTTTTCCCTCCAATTTGACGAGTTGACTGATATGGTGGATGTGGCACAATTGTGTGTTTTCATCAGGATGGCTTTTGAAGACGTGCGCCAAGGAAGAGCTACTCACCATTTTACCATTAAAAGGACACACCAAAGGTGAGGATATTTTTAATGCTTTCATGGGATTTGTTAGCGAGAGAGCTGATCTCCATCACAACTAATGGGGCACCTGCTATGGTGGGCCGCACCAGTGGGTTCATTGCACTGTGCAAAGAAAGTGAATCTTTCCCGGATATCCTGTATTATCATTGTATAATTCACCAGCAAGCGTTGTGTGGAAAGATTTTAAATATGAAAGAAGTGATGGATATTGCGATGAAGATTGTGTGTTCAGTTCGGGCCAAGAGTCTGCAGAGAAGGCTTTTCCGTGCCCACTTGGAGGAGAATGATGCTGAGCACACAGACCTGCTGCTTTACACGGATGTGGTGACGAAGCAGAAGTAAATTTTTGGCCCAATTTACGGAGCCAAAATCAAGGACTTCCTGAAACTTTCAAAACATGTGGATTGCCATACAAAGCTAGAGGACCACCAGTGGCTTTTAGATTTATCTTTCCTCACTGATCTCACTGGGGAGCTCAATGAATTGAATTTAGAACTGCAGGGAAAGGGTAAAGACGTAGTCAACATGATGAGTTCAGTGAACACGTCCAGCAGGCTGCAGTGTGGTAACCTGTGCAACTTCCCTCACATGCAAGCAGAACTACAACGTCAAGGTAAAGGTGTGACACAGCTTGACAGTGCACATTATGAGGAGCATGTTCAGAGCATCTCGCCAGAGTTTGAGAGGCGTTTTACTGACTCTGCATCCATTGAGCCTGTTGCCAGCTATATGTGTTATCCATTTGGTGCAAGTATTGATGTTGGTGACATTGCCACCAAAGTCAAATCACTTTTCGACTTGGAAAGCTCCGCTCTTGAGGATGAGATTCTGACATTGCAAAATGACATTGAGATCAAAGCCAGATCAACATCCACTCAACCTGGAGAGCATGTAGTGTTCTGGAAACTACTGGTGGAGGAGAAGCATCCCAATCTCAGAAGATGTGCCTTGAACCTGACAGGTCTTCTTGGATCAACTTATTTGTGCGAGTCTGCTTTCTCGCACATGAAAATCATCAAGTCCAAGTACAGATCAACAATGACTGATGACCGCCTTTCAGCCTGCCTACACCTTGCAACCGGCTCCTACTCTCCTGACTACGAGTAGCCAGCCTCCTCCTCCCAGTGCCAGGTCTCCCACCCAGGTAGGAAGTGATTTCCTTTTTTCAAACTCAGAGATCTACCTGTTTTGTATCTGGTTTATTTTTCTGTTTGGTTCATATTAAGGTCAGTTATGGCTCATCATGCAGATTGGTGTGTGTTAACATAAAATAAGGTTACTTCAGCCTTCAGTGTCTGTCTCTTAAAGAGCAGCCCCTTTGTTGCCATCTATAATAATGCTTATCCAAAATGTAAACAATGTAGCTAACAGGTAAAATCAGCTGCGCCAAGGACACAATGTGTGGATTACGTCACTCGACCCACCTACACAAAAAATACTCGTCAATGCTTTTTCTCTTTTGCACCCTTAACCGCCAGCTGCTCCAATGGAGCAGCTCAATGGCCAGCAGTGAAGACTGTGGTTGTACTAGGTGTGAATGTGTCTATGTGAGTGTGAAGCAGGCCATTGCTGAAAAAGAGCGTGTGTGCTCAGCAAACCTACCTTGGATAAATAAAGGCTTAAAAAAAAGTTGGAGTAAATCTCTTAACACCACATGGCAGGGACTGTGTGCTACTAATGGATTATTACTCTCATTACCCGGAGATGGCACCACTGAAGAACACCACCGCCAGCACAGTGATGACTCACATCAAATCATGGTTCACATGCCATGCAATACATGATAGAGTACTAAATGCACAGTGGACCTCATTTTGGCTGTGAAGCTTTCAGACATTTCTGAGGAATATGGATTTAAGAACGTTACTTGAAGTCTGCTATGTCTGCAGTCTAATGGCTTGGTAGAGGATGAAGTAAAAATAGTCTAGCTGATAAAGAAGGCACTGGATTCAGATGCAGGTTATCTACCTCTGAGCCGCACCACTGAGACATAGACAGTTACCTGTAGAGCTGTTATTCAAAAGAAAACTCAAAATGAGGCTACCAGCGTTTATAGAAACTGAAACAGGCCAGGGTGGTGATCAAAAGAAAAGAACTGAAGAAAAGAGGTGTCATGACAGAGGGTCAAGAGCACACACTGTGCAGATGATAGAGTTAAGTGACTGCGTGTTATGTTGTCTGTGCTTGGATGCATTTTCTCTGAGTGAAAACAGCCACTGCATCAAGATATGAACATGCCCTTTGTTAAAGTGAAGGTTTAATTGACAGCTGTGCCATAAGTGAGCTGTATATTGTCTATATATCAAGCAGTGAATGCAACAGGGCTGATATAATTGGCATGAGAGCTGACCCACTGTCACCTTTAACATCTTTAACAGGGCCTTGAGGCTCTTGCCATCTCTCTTGCCAGGCTCTTGTAATTTCGCAAACAGGCAGGCTTTGCATTATGTAGGTTTGTATGTTCGTGAGTGTCGCTGCTAGAATGAGCAGCAAGCAAAACACACTTGGTGTTTTGCTTGCGGTTTCCTCCTTTGAGGTGAGCATTGCTGGGATCGTGGAAAGTCAAGTGTTATCATCCTGGGTGCAAATGTATTTTTTGAGTGTTTTCCCCTGATAGGCTTAACAACGTTGCCCCTTTGGGTTTCGTTGGGTGCTTTGTTAGTGTTGGAGCGAACGCAGGTAGAGCTTCCTTTTCCCCTTTCCCTAAAGCCGCTCGGGAACACATCCATGGTCTTGTAGGAGGGTAGCCAGCATGCCTAGTCTGCGTTAACTGCGTTAACTGTGTTATAATCACAGTGAGCTCCAGTGTATAAGAACCCACTGCAAGAAGCTCCATGAAGACTAGGGTTGAGCTACGTAGCTGAGATTTTGGATAGGCAGTGTCTGATTTCCGTGTTCCATCTGATGAGTCTTCTCCGTAGTCATTTGATGTTGTGGGCAATTTGAGATTGGTACCTAAGTTAGTGAGAGGGATCCAGACACTTTTTTCTCCATGTTTGAGCATGTGGCTGATCTCCACGATTGGCCTGATTCAGAACAGACATTGATGCTGCAGTGTGTCTTAACGGGTCGGGCGCAAGAGGCTTTTTCTTCTTTTAATGCAGCTGTTAGTGCTAATTATGCTGAGGTTAACTCTGCTGTCCTCAAGGTTTATGAGCTCGTTCCTGAAGCCTACCGCCAACCCTAGCCCTGTTTTCTACATTTTGTTAATTAATAAATTATTGTTAACTGTCACCATGTCAGCCCTGTGTTTGTTGTGGCCATTAGAGCCATGGTCGTAACAGTGAACAATCTAAAAGAACCTAGTTTGAAATTAAAATCTTGGGCTCAAGAAAAGCTAGAGAGCTAAAATAAGCTAAAATAAGGGACTAGTATTTTTCAGCAACTGTGGTTTACTTGAAAAGGTTTAAAACTACTTTAAGGTATTATCTTAGTTTGTTGTTACTTCTAGTACTAGTTCTAAACTTCTCCCTCGAACCCAGACTCTGGCATCCTGTAAATAACTACCGTGCTACACATGGAATATAGAATAGACAGTGACTGAATAATCACAGTTTTATGAAGCCAGTGTTCATACTACCTCTGGGATAATTCTGCAGCAGACGTTCTTGGGTGCTGTAGTGATTTTTGCACAATTCCCACACCTAAACCTGTGCCAGGAAAAATATTTGAAAAGTTACAACATTGCAGGTGTAGTTTATTTGAATGCTTTGTTCCTATTAAGGACATATGGGACACAAAATGCAACAATTTAAACGGTGTAGTAATTGGTAAACATGAGTTATCAGGAGCTGGCAGACAATCCTACACCCCCTGCTTGACCTATTGAAATGTACTTTTCTTTTGAGAAAACATTACTGGATGTTAGGTAGAACATTTGAGCCTGACTTTTATAACAGCAATTACATCTTAATGACTTATGTTGCATGAAACCCAACGTTAGTTTGTGATAGCCTGTACATAAACACGTTCTGACCGGCTTTTTATAAGCGTGCATGTACAAAAGAACAGAGCAGATTAAGGAAACTGACCTAATAAACACACATTGTAAACCACTGGAGAGGGTAAAAACTTTCTGTTCTATCTGCTCGTTGGCGAACCCTTAATTTTATGTTAGTTATCTCTGATGAGAGTTTGGTGAAGCTGTCAGGGAAATCCCACTCACTTCTGTGGGTGTTCCCCACCACTGGGAACACCCACTTCCAGGAGAATCTTTATCTGCCCCTTTATTCAGGGGAATTCACACTTGTAACCTATCTAGAGGCTCAATGTGCTACCTTTAGCCGAACAGAACTGACTGCAGCGGTTCTTTTGAGTAAGATCCATCCGCTTGCTACAAAGAGCAGCAGAGAGCCGTGAACTGGTCTTGCGCTTTTCCTCCTCGTAGCAAGAACAAGAAGAATGTCCATCCTGTCGCCTGGCAACCAAGTAAGCAACCCACCACTGCCAGAGCAAAAGAGTGTGAAAACAGAGGAGCATGAAAAGCACTTTCCAGCACGTGATTGAGTAGTGTAGATTAGTCCTAGATCTACTCCATAACTGCTTTTAACATCTTCGACTGATCAGTGGAACATCTCGAACAGAGCCGAGCTATCCAGGTCAGCTCCATGCTGTCCGAGCGCTCAGTCTGCTCTACACATGAACCCACAGAGCTCTCAGCCGTCTGCTGGAGCATCTGCTGACCTCCTGTTACCAGAGGTCTGATGTGGGCAGTGCTGCAGAGTGGGGCATTGTCCAGTTAACTAGTAGTTCATAGGTCTGAGTGTACATTAGTGAAGTCACACTTATTCTATCTGTGTTGGTTCAGTCATTGATCGCATCTTGCTCTCTCACATATTTCAGTGTTCCATCTTTTGTTGACTTCTATCAGCTGTAGTTTACTTATATTATAAATATGTCTTTGCACAAGAGAAGTTGGTTGCCATTTGTGTGTATTTAAATGTCTTTAATACAAATTAAATTTCCCAGAATCAGAAGGTGGTGAAAGTGTTTGGGAGTACAAACTCCCAAACCCGTGTTCACTACAGATAATGTGCAACTTGAAGGAATAACACTGTTTTAAATTATCAACTTGTGATATTCAGTGCCATTCCAAGTGTTTGTAATGAAATATCGCAACTTACTTTTTGGTGTGCCCTCTTTTCCTCAACCTACGACTACTACTACTTCAGTTAGTGATTTCCTTTGTTCCCAGACTGCCTTTCAACAGCCCCCACAGAAGGAATGTGAAGTTGTTGCATTAAGCGTCGGGTTATACTTGTGGGTGGAGAGAATAAGAGAAATACTGATAGCACTTTTTCTTTTAAAGAGAAACTAAACACCAAAAACACATTTTTGAGTCACTAAATGGTGTATTTAGTAATTTAATGTTTGCAGTAGATTCTTTTCTCAAACTTGACAGTTCTTTGTAAACCAGCTCAACCAGCTCAAATCACAGCATGTGCGGTCCTGCTAGAGTTGAAAACATAAAAAAGATTGAGTGATGTAGATGTGGACTCCATGCCACGGGAATAGGAGCGAGTTTGAACTGGGAGGGCCACCTTTGGCAGCATATCAAAACTTATCCCACCCCCCTACCCTCCAGAAAATGTTCCATTTTAGGATTTAAAAATGCACATTGTTGTATGTGTTGCAGTAACAGGTTGCTGTGTTAAAAACAGCTTTTCTTAAAAAGCTTTCTTCTCATCAGAGAACACCCTAAACAGTTATTCTGCAATAAATTCATCAGTAGTGGACAGATTAACCATTACATCGCCTACATAATCAGTATAGTTTTGTCTTAACTGTTTATTTCATTTTTTAGAGTGTATACTGTATGTTGCCCTCAATAGCAGCTCTGAATCTACCCGGTACTTATCACTAATCTATTTTAAGACCTCACCTGAGATATAGTAGCTCCACCTGACTCTTCCCTGCTCCTTGCACAGTGACACAGGACACTTTAAATCAAATAAACGCTAGCTTTGGTAAGAGATCAGTTTTATTAATTTTTCTGTGTGTGAAAAATTCTTGGCATAAGGCATAACCTTCAGTATATTCATCACCAATCAATTCTAAGACCTCACCTGAGACCCTCTTTCTCTCCTGTTGTCATGTTGCTGCCTTCCTGCTCTTTAATGATTTGGTTATAGTGATGCATGTTTCAGTCAAAGACCCTAAACACCAATATAGTGTTCCAGTGTTTCCCATGCATTCATTTATTTGTGGCAGTCCGCTACAAATAAAACATCGCCTGCCACAAATTGATTATTCAATTTTTTTGGAGTTGTGTGTATTTGACTCTTAACTGCAGGCTGAATTTATGACTCAGGATGGGAAGTCGGAGCAGACGAGGAGGACGTGAATGCAGCAGCAGTAAGCAGGGAGGAAGAAGTTCGTATTAAATATTAAAAGTCTCACTGTCATTCTGTGGGAAATGCTGTGTTCAGTCACTCTTTAAGTGTTGTGATGTATTGGGACACCTGTTCTTGATCATGTCAACACTAATTAGAACAATTTAAAAAGAAATAGCAGGAAACAGTGAGTGGCACACACTCAGAGGGATCAAAGTGCTCAGTCAGTCAGTCGCACCTCCAGGTTTCTGACCTCTGGCCATCAGTGAACAAGAGACTATTAGTAACTCAGCAGCCTCAATCAAAACATGGCAATCATCATAAATGTATAGTTGTCTTAAATCCAAGCCCAGCTTTTATTTGACATGTAATGACTCCCTTTAATTATTTTTCCTCTCCTTCATTTCCTTCGCTGTATGGCTGTTTCTTATAGTCTCTGTGCTTTATACCACAATCCTCCTGGGATTTTCCTTTAGTATAGTAGCTTCTAATTGAAATTTTACACCATTTATGTGCTAGTGGTGACTCTCTAACATCAAAAGAATAGCAATGAAAAACTACAGTACGTGTTAATTGCCTATTAAATGTTAAATGTTAAATTTTAACAGTGATAGTATGCAGTGTATAGATTTTTCTATCAGGGTTAAGTCATTGCTGCTTCTATTTAACAAGATTTTTGAATGAAACCTGTACACATGCATATGCCAGTGTGCACTTCCACACTCTCCTCTTGTTTTTTTTTCCTTTCCCATTCACCCTCTATGCTTTCAAGTAAAAGCAAAAATGAGTTTAATTAATCCAGTACATATCGGGGGGTAGGTGGGGGTGCTAGGTGATATGTTCAATTTTAGAAGTAGTTGATAAGCTACGTATCTCTTCCATGACAGCTGAGGTGTAATTAAAGAGATATGCCACTGCATCGTAAAACTGATAGCAATGAATTCAACGGTACTTAAAAATGAGAAGTGTATCCAACTATAGGCATTTTGAGATACGGTTCCATAAGCTTTCCTGCAGCTGACAGTGGGGTCTGAGGCTAAATACTTCAGTGGCAAATAGACAGGCAAGTTGATGGAAAGCCTGATTGTTAGTTTGAAAGAACAGCTTTAAATAAAACACATAATCAGATATCAAACCGCAGGCAGCCACAGTGCTGTGATTCCATGGAAGGAAAAAGAGTATCCAAAGGCACAGAGAAGCAGAGAGTCAGCTATCAGCTGCAGCAGCATTGGGCGGTTTGAATTTACTGTCAGGATTAATGCCTTCCCTAGATTTCAATTTGGTCTATGGCTTTTCAGTTTGTGACTGATTACCTAGGGAGTGTTTTCCATTTTGTGTAGGTAGGAGTTCACTCAGTGTGTCCTCCTTTTTGGTTCGGGGAAAACGTCAAAAAAGGGATGCCTTGCACCTCTGATAGACGGTGCAGACTACTCACATGTGAGTCGGAGAACGAAATTCTTTGTGATAACAAATGAATAGAGAGGACAATACTGGAAACCCACATTTCTGCTTTGCTGCAGTAGGTATTGTCCAAGTTTCCTTGCCACATCACAAACAAGCAAATAAGCACTTTGATGTGATGTATGAAAAAAAATCTTTTGGCCTTTTATACCAGAGGAAAAGAGGCCAGCAGACTCATTTACGCTCACGTTAATTTGTTTTATTCAGTTTTTGATCATTCTGTCAGATATGAGCACACAAGTACTATGTGTTGGTTCAACTGCCTTGTGGCTCTTGTCAAAGGGGAGTTTCTTGTGTCTGAGGAGCCACTTACTTGAGGAGGGCGAGCTGAAGGATCCCCAGGCTACAGAAAAAGTTCCAATTATCCCAGACTATATTTCTCTTTGGCAAAAAGCGTGATGTGGCAGAGGGATGTCAGGGCAGAATGACAGGAGCTCAGGGGGGTTATCACTTGCTCAGCCAATTACCCAACAATGGGTCAGGGAGAAAAATATAGTCAAATCAAAAGAAGGTCATCAAACATGCAATTATGGAGGACATGAAATTGCCAACAGACATGCCTGTGTCACACCAGCGAGATGCTCCAACAGTGCAATTGTTCAGGAAGAAGAAAATGAGGGTGGTGCAGCCCATCTGGCCATTGAGCAGCATGATGAACTGGAAAAAAAGAAGAATAGTGACTGTTGTTTGGCAGTGTGAAACACTAGTGATTCAACTGTGACAATCATAACATGAAATCAGTCTCAACTGCATACAATCTGGTGAAATATAAGGCTGGCATGAATAGAACTATAATAACAGCCTCTGCCAAACAACAGATGTTCCACAGCTGCACCAATTTCTTTTTTTTTTTTAGGAAAAAAATAATTTAATTTGGGGCACTTGTTTGTTTGTTTGCATTTATCCCAGTCCTTTCCCTGCACTTTTCATCTTTTCCTTTGGTTTAGTTTTGATTAACAGCTCAGTTCAAGTAGTAATTGGACTGTGTTTAGAAACCCTAAACTGAGATCTGGATACAACTTACAAGTTAAATCTAAGAGAGGCTTCAGTTGTGAATTTGTGAACATTGATCAGATGCTGCTAATTATCTTTTGAGATAATTATACCCTCATATGAAGCTGAACAAGCTTCTTCCATAAACATCGCTTACTGATTGACCTCACTTGTTCAAGGGAAAATGGCACAAATTAGGGAAAATGCAGCAATGTCCTCAACCTGCATATCTACCACTATTTTAGTCTGCAGATGATTGGTTAAATATGGTGATTGAGAAATGAGTCACATGGCTGTAAAATTAAATTAAGTTAATTAAGTTGCTTTATTCTACTCTTTTCTTGTTTTGTCACGATGCTACCAGTGTTGTAAAATTCAGGTTTTACTTCATAGATTTTTTGAAAAACAAAGGAAAAACTGTTTGAAAAGGCAAGTGCACATCAGTGATAAGAATATTAATAGGTTCCAAACAAAATGTCATTTGGTGCCCAAGAATGGGGGATTAAGCGTAGTAGCTCTGATGGTTAGTAAAAGACCCCAATGAATACTCGCTATAATTACCTCAAGGGATGAACTACAAATTGCACATTACTGCAGAGTCAAATAGAACAGAAAGGGGCTCGGGGAGAAACTAAACCATTGTCCAAAGTGAAAGCTGAAAGGAGTTGAACCATTGCCTTCTCTTTTAGAAAAGGAGATGCATCTGTGATCCAACTGGAATTTTGATTAGCTTGTCTGCCCAGTGCTGGTGAACCAGGGAGCACCCAGACCTGAACAGAAGCCAGCTTCAACAGACAGGGTCGGGGTTACAGCATCATTGGAAGCATTGGCTTGTGAGCCAGTCTGTGCACTGCAGAGAGGAACTTCATTTAAGTTCCAATCAAAGGGCAATTCCTACATCCTCCACCTTGCATGGGTATGTTTTCTTCACAAATCTCGCCAAGGGACAAGCTCTTATTTCTATGTTCACAACTACTTCCACTACTACTACTAATAATAATATGCTTTATTTACATAAGATAAACTTTGTATAAAACTTTTGAAAACAAATGTTAGAAAGTGTTTTCCAGCATGAAAAAGGCAAAATGTCATGAAGTGCAAAACAAGTGACTGAATAAAATCAACATGGATTACATTTTAAAACAAGAAAACAGAGTGCTCAACACAGGTCCAAAAAACAAACAAAAAAAAAAAAACAGACTGATAAAACATTAAGAATCAAAGTAATAATAGTGCTTTTTAGGAAAGTGCTTGACTGAGAGCGAAACAAGGCACAAAACACAAACAGTAATGGAAAACAAAGGGCAATAACCCAAGATTAAAACCATGAGAAGCAATTACTTAAAAGCAGGTCTATAAAAGTTTGCCTTGAGAGGTGATTTGCTAGCCTAATTTACCCGGGCAGGCCAGGCTGACCCACATTGTCGGAGCTATTTTGTTTTCAGTCTCGACTGAGGAACAGTGGAGGAGCCTGCCTGAGGATCTCAGGCTGTGCTCTGCCTCATATGAGGTTAAAAGGTCTGAGATGTAGCGAGGAGTAAATTACACGGGACTGATTTGCCCTCTTCACCTCTTAGGTTGCTGCCAAAAGACACAGATGTTCTACCACTGGCTTCACATTGGACGATAAACTAGTTTTTATGGATTAAGACTCAAAGAGAATTTCACAATTATTATTATTGAGTAGTAAAAAAAAAAATACATGCTCTTAATAATCCATATATCTGTGCAAGGGATGCTGCATCTTTCTCACCTTTCCCTCAAGATTGCCTGTCATTTTGAGAACCTTGTTTTATCCTGAGTGTTTTGAGAGGCTCTCTGGTTGACTCTTCTTGTCTTTGTTTAGGCCTGAGGCCTACAAGGCCTGGAAGATCTAACTTCATGCAGAGGCAACAGTTGAGAGTCAAAAATTTCCTCCTTGATGTTGACATAGCCTTCAGATAAGCTCAAACGCCCAAGTCTACCAAAAATACTGGGTTTGTAGACGATTCCTGTTGGGTGTGTTTACGGTTTTCGTGCAGTCACAGCAGCAATCTTGGCATTACTGAACTTGAAGGAGTATTAAGCGTTTCCCAAGATGAAGATGACCCATTAAAAGTCGTGCCAATGATATTTCTTAGTGAGCATGGTCAGCCATTTTCTTTTTCTCTCCTTATTTATTTATTTTTGGCTCTTGACATCTCTGCAGCAGGGAGGACCAACAATATTGGTTAGCTGAAACAGAGCAGGGCTCCAACAAACTCACTTTTTCATAATTTGTTCATCTGAAAAATGGGTCCAGTATTTACTTCAGTGACTGCGGGACATTAAAATCAGTCATAATCTGCACTCAAGTACATCATCTTCCATTGGAGTGAATGAACTCAGGGCCTCCGGCTTGTGTCCTGAAGTGTGGGGGAACTAGAGATGCTCTATATAGGGAGATATTCCACCTACAAGGATATCTAAGGCCACCTCCAGGGGGCGACATAGAGCGCTAAAACTGGGCCCAATCGAATAAAATGAGCAGCGGTCAATGGGACAATGGACTCAGCTCTGTAAATTATATTCTTTTTACTTTGCATCGGTGAGAGGTTAAGAAGATACACGTTTCTATGTGCTTAGATGAATGAGAATGAGATGAAGGGTTACCCATACATCCATTCACTGTCACCATGCTTTTTCGTTCATCGATCTGATCCACCACAATACCGGTTGCGTAACCCTCATACTCCTTTGTGTTTGCCAACACACACACACACACACAGCGCAACATATTAATAGTTTTGCCTTTTTCATTCATCCCACGCATTACCGGTCGCTCTGTAGAAGTTAATAAGCTGTTGTCATCGCCATTCACAGCAACATGGCGGCGTCCGTGGCAAAGAACCTGTGCTATGTAGATTAAAATAACTCATTCTCAACCTACAAACCACTTTAAATCTTTGTCTCATGTAAGAGGTACATTATTCAAAACAAATTTAAGGAAATATTGTAAGCACCTCTATGAGCTGTAGGTGAAACTCACTCACTCAGGTATGGTACACATCTGGACACATCTGGATCTGGATGTGTACTCTGGAGTCAGAGTAAAGCATTTAGAAGGCGTGTGGGCAGAGCTGCAGGCTACTGGTTATTGCGTAATTTGTGTAACTGTAGCTGCAACAAACACTGAATTAAACATTAATGGTTCCTTATAAAAGCCAAACTTAAAAATCATCTTTGTGCTTCTGCAAGTGTTGTAATGGTAAATCCACTGACAATTTCACCATGATTTGGCTATAATATGTGCCGCCGGGTCCGGTTGGTGTGTGCCGGTCTGCTTTTGGAGCGCGGCCAATCATTCAGGAAGCAAGTTTAATCCGACATGCGTCTAAAATAGAGCTAAAACTGCTAAGTCTACTACACGCACAGCTGTTCAGTTATCTTATTCACTAATTTGAAGGTCTGTTTGTTCACTTGCCTCCTGATCGTCAATGAAACATTTTCAGCCTAGGCTATTAAGAGGCTTTCATAACAGTTTCTTTTCAAAAAGCCGATGACAATGTCCAAGCACAGGAGTTTACAATGAAAGCTGTGCCTGCCAGCAAATAAATAACTACATATGCAATATCTGCGATACACAAATGTGTTGGGTATAGAAAGGACAGAAGAGTGCTGCTTCCCCTCTATGACACTGTGTGTCCTTGTTTAAATATTTGAACTATTTTCATGCTCTAAAAATTGCCAAGTGGTCCTTTAAGCCATCTTGGAAATCTGCCCTGCTGAAATGTCTTTGAGCAAGACACAAAGTCCCAACCGGACCCAGAGGTGCTGTGTAGGAAAAGGATGTAGGTCAAATTTGTACAGTCACTGGTCAAATCACAGGTTCAGTGAAGAACTGTTTGTACAACACATGCACTGTTTGCAGTGTTTGGCCAAGACAAACATGAACTTTACCATCTGCGTGTCGTCCCAGGTCTGACTGTCTGTGAAGATCTAGACTGTGGAACTGAGCAGTTTTCTCTACATTCTAGGAAACTAAAACAAGGATCTCTTTACTGACTTAAAGTGCATTTTGGTTATCATATTTTTTGTAGTTAAAAAAAATATGATGTGAGTGAGTAGCACACAAACTCCCCCTTTAAGTTGTAAATACATGTGGTAAGTTTGGAAATATCGACGATACCTGAGTTTCTTCGTTTTGATGTTTCGTGATGCCAAAAATGGTTTCTTTCTATTTCAGCAGCAGAATATCTGTTCTTCATTTTCATGTTGAAATAGAAAGCAACTTTTTCAATATTTGGTCTCTGAAGTCATACAAAAGCCATTGAAAACTGCCCATATTTGATGGCTTCAGGTTGCCATAGTTACCTCACATTTTTGACCAAAGCACTTGAACGCCAAACAAGTTGGGAGCTTGTACTTTCCATGTCGGATGTACAAGCTTCATATGTGCACTTGAAGGCACCGCTTGTCTGTCCTCTGAATTATACAGATCAGCAAATCAAATTCAATTCAATTTCTTTTTTTCATTTTCTACATGCGGGATCGAGTTTCTGCCGACAAATGAGCTTCCAACTTCTAATTAGTATTTGTAAGATCACAATACATTGTCTCATGTCAGTGCTTTGTCTCTATGATTGCCTCTCTGTGAATGAACACAATGCTGTAACTGTGAGACACAATACACTCCATGATAAGGTAGGGAAGCATATTATTGTAATTAGAGATCTCTGTTCATGAAACAACATTAGAACTCATTTTTCAGGATGCAAAAACAATGGTGTATAGGTGACAAGGGCCGCTGCATCATCACGCACTTCAGAATATAATTTGATTCATGCATTCATATTCAACATTTCATTAATTGGGCCTCCCACACAGTTGTAAACAAATAGTAAGAGCATTGGACCAGCAAGCCTAACAACCAGCCGCTGTGGTTCTTGGATACATTTGCTTATTTATTAAACCTCAGCGGATGCCATGCAACTAATATATGATGTGTAGAGCCAATTACTGACCACACATATGCTTCAAGATGGTTGATCTGGTCTAGGCTTGATGTGAAATTCCCCACCAAAATGCCAAGAGAGGCAAAAGGTGCACATGCTTTCCACCTTAACATCTGTTGAAGGGAAATGAAAGCAAAAAAGTGGCTTTGCTCCAAAATGGTTAAGTGTGATCGTGGGTGCCATATACAGAGGGTGATTCTGTCCTTATGGAATATAAGGTAGAGCTTTCAACCTTAATTACAGCACCAGGCTGTGTGATATATCCTGTTATGATGTGAGCCTAGACATTGTATAGACCATAAAAACCTAACCATCTTCTTTCATTTTCTGAAAGCTATTTGAAAAGACGGGGAAATTCTTCTTAAAAGGGGACAAAACTGAAAGCCTCAGCAATTGAGGACTGCAATATAAAAAAAGATGGGGGGGGGGAGAACGTTTGAGGAACAATTGTAAAAAATAGACAATGCATGTGGAGAGGAGGACTTGAGAGAATGAGGAGACTTGTGCAAGTGCCGGGAGAGAGAGAGATAGAGAGAGAGAGAGAGAGAGAGAGAGAGAGAGAGATACAGGGAGAGGAGACAAAAGGAGTGGCAAGGAGATTTCTTGTAGGCTGCACAGAAGAATATCTGTGTGTCTCTGCATGTGTGTGTGTGTATGTGCGTGTGTGTGCGTGCGCGCAGCGGGAAAGGCGTAGTGGGGGTGTGTTCACTTGGAGACAGCGGGGATGGCTTATTAGGAAATCATCCCTCTTAGCCAATGGTTTTTAAGGGAGAAGCAGATGTCATTTGACTGAGAAGTACCACCTCCCCGAGCCAGCACATCCCCCTCAGTGTAACGCAGAGCTGTGTGAGAGCACCTCTGTCTCCGCTCGCCCCTCTCTCTCTCTCTCTCTCTCTCTCTATGTCTCTCTCTCGCTCTCTCCACAAACACTTTCTCCCCTCCTCTTTTATTTCTCTCTCTCTCTCTCTGTCCCTGCACTCACGCTCCCCATCTCCTCCTCCACCTCTCCTCTCTCATCTCTTCCCTCCCCTCTTCTCTCTCTCTTTTCCTCTCTGATTCTGTCCCATAGCCAGAGATAGGATCTGATACACGCAGCGGCAGCATCACTAACAGCCCAGGTAAGAGAGCTTTTTTTTTTTTTTATGATTCATTCACTTTCTCCTGAGGCACTATAAGACCAGCCAGAACAGAAAACCCCAGTGCTTGCTTCCTCTCACAAACTGAGTGCTCTACATTTTTCCCGGCCATGTAATGAACTTGAAGTGGACGGCTGTGCTGTCTGTGCAGCTGTGAGTCTTTAAGAGGGACGGAGGGAGAGAAGTTGTTTCATACCTTAGTGATGGTTATATAAGTGAGCTCAATGCTGGAAAGCTGAGGCGAAGACAACTTCAGGATGTTGGTTGTAGGAAGCTGCGGACTTGAGCAAAACCTCTGTGTGCATCTGTGGATAAAGATCCAGACGGATATGAGATATATATAGAGAGAGAGAGATAGCAGAAGAGGCAGAGAGAGGGAGAGACAGAGCAGATAGGGAACAGATAAGGCAGGGATGGGTTTTTTTTATGGAAGCTGAAGCCACTGTTAGGAGGTATGGAGTGAGTTCAGAGTTGCCCAAGCCTGAGCTCAGGTGTTCGCTCGCACGGCAGCAGGTAACGAGTCCACTGTCTATTGATCTGAAGCTGCCGTTTCTCCCCCAGAGCTGATCTGGATCTGCAGCTGAAGCCCAGAGGAAGCCGGTCTGGAGATTTCATCCTTGGAAAATCTCTGTGGCGTGTTTATAGATTCTTCAGATTTGACTTTTTGTGCAGCAAACAAATTCTACCGGGGAGTCTCTTTGTTTGTATTTGTGGTGCAATAATTTTAAAAAAAAGCAGATATGTGTTGTGAGCAGGATGGTGTGTCATCATGCACAGCCCCTCTGTGTCTCTGTGTGTCTCTGTGTGTGTCCATGTTTGAATGGATTTATTTATTTATTTTTACCGCCGACTAATTGACACAAGTTGTAACTCTGTGTGCATGGAACATTAACGCTTAATGTGCTGGAGAGAGAGGATAATTAGATTCAGCCTATTGCTGTGTGACAAGAAAAGGCTGGGTCACATTGGAGGAGGTTATAATTGCTATTCAGGGGTATTTATAGCATTTGTAAGAAAGATTTCCTTTCCAGTCCTAAATTATTTGTGGATCATTTGCATAAAAGACTAAAGTAACCCGTTGGTTTTGCTCTGTCTGTCTCTCTTTCTCATTTAGGAGATGTATAAATGAGTTTGAGATTACCCATAAGCAATGTTCTGCCTTTGAAGTTTTAATAAACAAAAGGAAGATGCTATGTTGGAGCTGAAATCCAGTAGTGAAGTGCATGAATCATGTCTCATGATATGCTTGGCTGCTGTGTGCAGAGCCGGAGAATTTCTTTGCATGAAGTCTTTAAACATAATGATTGATGCAGGCATTACAGGTGAGTTGAAAGGTGGGCCATGCTGATAACTAATCTCTCAAGTTCATCTTTGGTTAATATTTTCTTGAGGATTAATTCCCTATTGCCTCTGTCTGTAGTATGGGAATATTCATCACACTGATGGAAATTTAAATGAAACCTGAAAATAGCTCAGAGCAAAGTTGTGTTAGGCCTCATAAGTAATACAGTCGTGTGCTTATATTTCATTCATGACAGAATTTACAATGCCCGCTTGGACTGTGGAAAGAAACGAGAGAAATAGCTTTGTGATATGAAAAGACATTGGTTGTTGAGGTGAGAGAACATCCAGCTCCGCTGCAGCAGCAACATGAACAGCAGGAGCTGGAGCATCAGCACCACTTTAATCTTCAGGAGCTGCACTGAAACGGGCTACTTTGTTCCAGAATGAGCACAGTTCATAACCTCAGTCATGTTATGGTGTGGATGTCATTTGGTGGACACTGAAATCCAAGACAGAGTACATTTAATGTGGGTTTCCTCACTGCACTGCAAAAAATCTCCATCCAAAAAAGTAATTTAGTTTCATATTTCACACCGTTAAAATCTTGATTTTCTTAAAGCAAATGGAAAAAATGAGTGGAAACAAGGCAGATCAGGCTGCTATTATCAAGAAAATATTTCATTCAAGAAAATTTGATTGGCATTGGAAACAAGTGAGATTATCTGATCCCCCGGGCAGATTTTGTTTGAATTTTTTTGAATTTTAACATTGAATATGAGACTAAGTTACTTATAAAGTTGGAAATTTTTGCGGTGTTGGAATTAGACCTCCAACCTTGGTTGTGCTAATACCACAGATTTCATCTGCACAACCACCAGCCCAAATATGTAATATATATAATATTGTAATAGCCTGCATTATATATCAAGCACCTGGTATCCCATACTGAAATAGAAAATGAGTGTGTTAACGCTATCTGGAGCAAAAAAAAAAAAAAAAAAAGCCGTCTCAGCTTCCTGCTTCACCCAGCCCCTGTCATTAACCCAGCATTCAGCTGGAGACCCAGAAAAAGACCCGCGTTTTGAGGAAATTAGAGTCAGAGAAATGGGAGAGGCTGGTGCCTTTTCAGTCCGCTGAGGGTTCTCCGCTGACAGTTCCACTCTGTCTTTTTTCCCTTTTTTTTTTTTTCCCCGGCTGGCTGTGAGCTGCCCCAGGTGTGACAGGTAGCCGGAGTAATGGGGGACGTTTGACGGATGCATATTCCCAGCCTTGAATGCTTCATATAAAGAAGATAGACGGCGGGGATTCGGGCTGAGCGGGGGGCAAACTGTTGGGCTGTGAATCACCCCAACGAGCGCGCCACCTCTCTACTCGATTGATCTGTCACATGACTCTCACAAGCCCTCCGAGTTACTAATTGTGTCCAACCCCGATTATTGATTGAAATATGAGGGTGGTATATTGGACTCCTGGAGGCAGCCTGCCGAGGCTTGTGGGTAATACCGTGCCCTTATGAGTCCTTATAAGTACGAGCGATCAAGGATTTCATTTTACAAAACAAACATTCCAAATGAAAAGGAGTGACTCGTGCTGGCGGAGGGAGGAATCGTATTCATTCCTCTGTGGTATCATGGGGGATTTGTACTAATGTTGGAGGAAATTTTATGTGATAATTAATCTTTTATAAGCCTATCAGAGCACATAACCAGGAGCCGAGGCCAAGAGATTACATTACAGTTTGTACAGTAAAGCACAGGGTTTCTTGGCAAGCAGACCTCATCTGCCAGCCAGTCTGTTCAGCTGAGAGTTAGTGGCGACACAAACTCTCCCACCGTTCAGTTATGTGTCCCTTGTGGGTTCCGGTATGATTTCATTCCCAGTGAGGTTTCACTTTACGGATCCATCTGGTGCTGTTGGTTATGGAGCGCCCATTTCCACTGGCCCCATCGATTAAACCGTTCAGCCTTTGAGTGATTTGATCTTGATCTCCCTCTCATCTCATTTCCGCTCATTTTTCCACGGTATCCCCACTGTATCAAATAGCCTTTTGTGCAAATAAAATCACTGCATTCATCAAATTCTAGGTTATTATCATTATGGCTATAACCAGCGAAAAAATAAAACGCATAAAAAATTTAAATCAGCATGGGTAAACTTTCAGCTTGTTGATTGTTGCCACACTGAAGAAAGAGATGAATAGCAAATTCTCTATTTTTATATCGAGAAATTACCACCACATATAGTAGGTACCTGTCCTGGAAACTTTTAATTTTTGGAGCTATTTATTAAATAAAAAAGTACACAAGATTAAAAGGGGAAGATTGTAATGGGAAGATTAAAAACTTAACTGTGAAAACAGCCTGAAATAAAATCAAATTTTGCAATAAAAAAAAAATTGAATATAAGTTTAAAAAAGCAATCCATACAGAAAATCTAAAACTATTACAGCCTTGGATTCCAGTGAGAGTAAAAGCTGTTCAGTGCCTTATTACCGTTCATTTCCAATGGTATGTTGTCCATTACCTACAGGATGAATAGCAATGGTGTTTAATCCCAGGTCTAACACCTATTATTATCACAATCAAAGGCAGTTTGGTGCAACCATTACAGCCCACGTAAGTGCAGTTACTGCACCGAATAGCTGTGTATGAAGGTTGTGGGAACTTGTTACAATGCTTTAATGGCACTTCACACAAATAGAGCTGATCAAAGTGAGTCTGCTGCATTAAGTCCTTGGTGCACCCTTGGTCTATTTCCTCACATCACGCCTATGAAATGTGACTGAGCTTTTCCTTTGTAGTTGGATACAAAAACTTACTTTATGGTGTTATTATATTGATCACAAGCCTTAACTGTTAGCATTGCCAGCTTGTCTAACTGCATGTTGTAATGTGTAATCAGTATGTTTGAGATTGAGAGTAATGGGGATTCTCTGTACTTCCAGAGACAGAAGTAATCCTACATGTCTGAAATTGGTCATGAACAGTGAAAGGCTATCTGTATAAGCCATGAACCATGAATAGGTCTTCTTTGTTCCCACTCAGAAGCACATCATACAACTGTTTTTTTTTCCTTTTTTTGTGAGAGCTTTGCTCGTTATGAAAAGATGAAAGGGAGGGAAGACGGCTCAGTGCATACATATTTAGCACTCAGTGCTCTCAGAATTATATCTCTGGTCCTGATACGACACAGTGAAAGGACAAAGTCAGTAGAAAGCTATTTGTCAATGACATCTTTCTGCTAATACAACTGGTTGTATTTGAAAAGCTTTCAGAGGGGCTGTTTACAGTGAATATGCATAAAACCATATCACCTCAACAATAACAATAATAATACTAATAGGAATAAAAACATATAGGGCTGAAAACAGAGGCAGATCTTGCACTAATGTCTCCCATCGTTCATTTCATCATTGTCTTAAAACTTGAGCTGTCATGTTCCTGTATTAATCATAAGTCAATATGATTTAAACTTTGTAGAAAATCGTATATTTCTTGAGGCCTCTATGAAATGCAGCACTCGACTATCCACAAGCTTTAACGAGTTTCTACAATCTAAGATCTTGCTGTTGCCATAGAAACATCCCAAAGGTGTACGTGATTAGCAGAACATCGTAACGTTAAGTCGACTAACCACCGCTCCACCATTGTTCTTCTGTCAGACAGAGAGTGGACAGAGAAAGACAGAGAAAGTGGAGGGAAGGGAATAGATGGGAGAGGGAATTCATTCTCTTATAAAATATGTACCTTGGCTTTGTTTTCATGTCTCGTAATATATTAGTTCTTGCAATTTCGCTCAGTAGCTGGCTGATCTGTTCAGCTCTATTTTGTGAAGTGCCGTTAAAGCATTACAACAAGTTCTCACAGACTAGATAAAAACTTTAAAGTCTCTGAAAAAGACTTTTGGAGAAAAAGTCTTTTTGGAGGAAAAAAGTGAGCTTACGTGAAAGAAGTCAGTCACTGGAAAAAATGGTAGACAGTTTCCAGCTCTGTAGAGTCAACAACCTTTCATGTTATTTGTCAAATCTCACATTTGGGGATGGTGTAGTTTAAGCAATGGATAATCCATGATGAGGCAGTCTTCTAAAATAATGACCAATGTGCATCTTTGGAATTCCAATGTGAAGGTGATTATTTTTCAAGAAGACCACGTTGGAGTGCATTAACTCACTTATTACATGGCTTGTGGAGGAAAGGCAAAAGCAAAGAAACTACAATAAAAAATTTAGAGGGTGGGCGGTGCTATAGTGTTTACATTTCAAAGTTGTCAAGTAGTGCAGTTAGCCACTATATAAGTACAGAATGCTTTAATTGACCAATTAGAATCAAGTATCCATCCATGTAATAAACACGTGTGCATCACATTAATAATATGCATGCAATTTAAATATGCAATGGCTTCTTAGCATATTTTGTGAGTGCATTCCAGGAACTCTCTGGAATGCAACGAACTATCCCTCCATCCATTTCCATACGTGCTGTTTCCTATTCACAGTCACAGGGGGCTGGTCCCTGTCCCAGCATGCACTGGGCAGAACATAGGGAAACACCTTGAACAGGTTGCCATGACATTCCGCAAAGAAACTATTGAGTCTATAATGTTTTTATGTAAGCTGGAGCACCTGAAAGCACCACGTCCCTCTGGTGTTGAAATATGTAGTATGACAGTATGACAAAACTCATATTGTAAACCTTTTTACTATGTGGTTTCCACTGAGTGAGGAACCTCACAAACTGGTACTGTATGGTAATCAACAGTGGGAAAAAGAGAGCTGTGTGGTTTGGGATTTACTTTAGTGTAGCTTCCTTATGAAAGAGAGAGAGTGTGTGTGTGTGTGTGTGTGTGTGTGTGTGTGTGTGTGTGTGTGTGTGTGTGTGTGTGTGTGTGTGTGTGTGTGAG
>OMLF01057423.1:46179-82780 GCA_900302615.1 Holocentrus rufus | reverse complement strand
AGTATTTTCTTTTATGTGTATATGCTGGTGGACGCATTAACCATGGGAGCACCCAGCGATTCCCTGATCTCATACCTCTGCTTACACAGGGAGCGTCAAATATACATAAGATGAATCACAAATCACTAGGACCACAAGTAACACCCACTGCATTTTTGTGTATTTTGTGTGTATTTGTACAGTCCACATGGTATATTATTCATTCAACCTTTAGTTTACCTTGAAAGTGTAATGAGTGTGTTAAAAATGAGAATAGCATCATTGTGTTTGGGTAGTGACGGGGTGGGTAAACAGACAAGAATAATCAGTTAGGGATTACTGTTTGACGGGATGTGTCGAGAAGGGTTTGTTAAAAAATTTCTGGTTTTATTGGTTGAAATTTGATCACCTTTTAAGATGCACTGCAAAGAAAGTCCATCTGAACAAGTTCTTGCTGGACCCCCACTAGGCAGAAGGCCTAGAAACTGGTATGTTACGAACTGACTTACTGACTTCTGCAGAATTAACATACTGGAGCCCACTAGTGCCTGCAGACATTTCCACAAGCTTTATACCGTACATATAAACAATGTAGTGACTTCATCTACAAAAATCAGGTTGCAAACACTTAAAGACCTTGAAGCTACACAGACAAAAAATATGAACTGTCTTCATGCCGCTGTTTTTTTGTATTTAAAGCATCTATCTAAGGACTAGGGATTGGGAAAATTCTGTAATTTCACTCAGGAATTGGAAGCAAGTATAAATATTTTGAAACAAGGAAGAATAAGGCAGATCAGCCTACTAGTATCAAGAAAATGACGCTTAATCCAAATCCAAATTTTTTACTTTAGTTGATTTAAACAAGATTTCAACACTGAATATGAAACTAAATGGCAATTTAAGATGTAATTTTTGCAGTGTGCACTGTTTTCCTGGAAGTAAAATAAATCAGAGTTCATTTCATGGGCATTTTAATGTATTAAAACAATAAACTTGGCAGCAGCGATGTGCAGATGAACTCGGTGAAATGCTAAGCTTGGTCATGGCTTGCAGTTTTTCCTTTATATTGTCATCATGGCCTCATAACCGGTCAAAATCCACCCTTAACAAATAAAGAAGTCCACATCAGAGGAAGCTAGTCGTCCATGTTAACCTTGGACGTCGTAAGAAAAAAATCTATTTCCAGCCCTGTTCATTTAAACGTCAGACTGACAGGAGGCTGGATGTGGAACCTCTTATTTGGGCAGAAAAATTATGTCACGCTCGGCTGGTGTATTGCAACATCACATTGCTACTCAGAACACAAACACTTATCCGAGTCTATTGGATTTGCTGACCCCAACACTTTTCAATTACATTAGCCCCCGCCCCTCCCCTTGCTTGGAATACAAATGCGGAAGCTCGAGTGTGTGTCTTATCTCAAGGGTCTTCGTCAAGCAGCCGGCTTATTTGTCTGTGGATCTTTCCGACTGACCACACAGGTTATTTTTTCGGTTCTCATGCAGCTGCCAGGCGGCTGAAGGCAGGTGCCACAAAACAGCATCCGCCTCCCGCCAGCCCACCAGCCTTCAGCCTGGATCTCCTGCTTCAATCACCCCTATTACCTTTGGATCACTGGCCATATTCAGTCAGTCCCTGCTTCACATAATAGAATTAGCCCTGCGATACGCTTTTCTCTTAATGGTCAAACATGTCTGTTTTTTTTCTTTCTTTCTTTTTGGGGTCTCCCGCGCAGACCCTCTGTCTCAATTGACTTTTTCCTTTTTTGTTATTCTGCCCGCTGCCTCTGAGGTGTCAGTGGTAATTACATCTAATGAGAAAGGAAAGGAGTTGTTCACCTGAAGAGAATGCGTGACCTCTGGCGAAAACACGCTGCTCCCGCTATCTCTCTAATGCAAATGCGCGGCTCCAATCTGTCCAATTTGATGTGACACCGCTTTGATATTGACAGGGGTTACAGCTGGCTTTATGCAAAGGGGTTGAGTTCAAACACCCTTTTGTGTCCCACTGATTCTGAAAGAGAAATTATATTTTACAGGAGTAAATGTCACGATTAATGAGTGGCGATGAAGATGTATGACTTACCACTTACTGATGCAAACTTGACAGCGAGGTGAGAGCGCAGAGAGCGACGAAACACCTTTTGATTCACAGAGTGGCTTTTTAATGCTGCGTTCATGTCTTGTCAGATTTGCCGTAAATACGAGCTGCCAACTGTTCACATCAGCCTCCTAGTGGTATTTACTAGTATTTTGAAAGATTTCTATTTTTTTTTTGGAAGTTCTGATAGTTCCCACTTGGTGTATCAAATTACAGAAGTGTGTCAACCCAGTTGTCAAACATGGCAGCGAATCCATTGATGTCGGTGTGCTGTATTCACAGTAATATGGTGAACTCTACACTGCAAAAAAATCTTCATTTTAACAAGCCATTTAATCTCATTCCGTTATAAAATCTTGTTTTTCTTGAAAGAAGTTGAAAGAATCTGCCAGGGGGATAAAATCAACCCACAAACTGCATTGGAACAGTTTCACTTGTTTCAGGAATTTTTTTGGGAACAAGTATAAGTATGTCGAAACAAGAAAATGACACTTAGAAAAAAATCTGGGAACAAGTTGATTAGCATTGGAAATAAGTGGGGGGGATTATCTCATCCCACTGGCAGATTTTTTTCCGCCCTTGTTTTAAGAGAAACACTGAATATGAGACGAAATGACTTTGTTAAGATGGAGATTTTTCTGCAGTGTATTTGAAAAAGTGAGCAATTCCTGCTGCAGTTTACTTCCTTTGGATTCATAAAAAAAATTATTTGGGTTGTCGGCTTTTCAAGGTGTTAAATGTGAATGCTTCCAAGTTAAAGCAGTGGGATGTCCCGTTCTTCCTCCTCTTGTGATATGACATGAACACTACAAAGTCTGCAAATGGAGGACGGGGTCACTTCTAAGCCAGCTATTCTGACTGATGTGTTAACATCTATAGTCATTCCCATGGAGACCCATTATGTCTGATATGCAGCTCTTCATGTGAGTAGGAATGTATATTGCTGTGCTGCTCACCTGTGTGCAGTCCATATCCCTCCATCTATTAATTACCTTTATTACCAACCATGTCTCTGGCATTGTATTATTATGTATAACTAAAAAATACACCCACATAGAGAGAGAGAGACAGAGAGAGAGAGAGAGATTCACACATAATCCCTCTCAGCAACCCTCACGTTTTACTGGCTTCGGGAAGAACATCTCATATGACGTGAGTGTATTTGCAATGAGTTTAAAATACAGCTTTAAAATATATCTATCCATCAGTGAGTTTGAAGGGCAAGCACATCTGTAAATGTGTGTGTGTGTCTCTGTGTGTGTATGTGATGGCTCCGTTTATCCTAGGGACCAGGTCTTCAGAAGTTGTTAATCTATTGATGTTGGCGTTGTCTCTCGCCCTCCCTCTCTCTCTCTGTCTCTCATCGTTCTGCATGTGGCGGATGACTGACAAGCGTTCGTTTTAAGAACTTAAGAAGCTAAGGCTCATGAGAATATATGAGAGGGTTTTATGGACCATTGAGAAGCAATTCCTCAGATCTATCAAGTCCAGCCCCATCATAACACTCTCTGGCCCACAGATTTGAAATACACGCCGTTCTTGACGGATGATAGTGTGAGTGCTTATAACCAGGCCATGAAACTCTTTCATCAGCTGGCCACACTGGCGAGGGGACCCAGAATTTCTTAACCAGTTAAATTTAGCAGCAGCGAAAATAATGTTTAGATTAGAAACTCTGCTTGAACAAAGTCTGGCTACCTGCCTACGAGGGAAACAGACCTGACAGACACAGCCTAGTTGCAATTTCAGGCTCTGCTTATGATGCTTAAATGTTTCAGTATGCATAGAAACGACTCGGCTTTCTTGGAATTGGATGCTAGACCAGTGATCATCCAGTCTATTGTCATACGCAGTCAAGGGGCACAGAGGCATATCAACTTCTAGAAAACGCGAGAAAATGATGCCTCCTCTGATGCCAAGTTTTGTGAGGACTCCAGCCAACATCACAGAAAAAAATGTGTTTCTCTTAGAACAGGCTGATGCTTTTATTTTTAACCATTTTCTCTGAGAGACGTTCTGTTCTTTTAAGATCTATGTCTGAGCGGCTGTGAGGATCTGTTGTCGTTATTGATCACATTCACCCTCATACCCCAAGTCCTGGTGTGCAAAGATCAGTGGTGACGGCTCCTTTGTGATGGGCTGTGGCTGTCTACTACTATATCGGCCTCTGTAAAAAAAAAAAAAAAAAAAATCAGCGGGTTGATTTGCTTTGCTCTCTACAGGAGAAGATCCCCTGGTAGTTCATTATTTCATTACACTCCAACCTGCAGCGGCAGGCTATGTGACGCGTCTCTCTGTCCTCATTTGCAGTGCCACGAGATGCAGTTCCTCTGCTCTTTTGCATCTAATTAGTACAGACTATGTGCCTGCAAACAATGGGATAATGACTGACACTGGCTGGCTTCTTGTGCCGGCGCTGAGTGCCTCTTGGCCAAGTGCCAGAGCCTTGGAATGGGAAAAATAGCCCCTTATCCACAATTTTGCACCAGCCGTGGGTGCCAGGCATGCTGGTGCTTATTGGTTATCCACACCACCTTGTGCGTTGTAGCAGGGCTCCGGATTTGTTGGTACTTTAAATATTTTGGGCTGCTTTATATTCCCTTAAGTATTTTTTTTTTTCTAAGAGGCCAGGCTTGAGTCTGCAGGAAGAACAGACGGGAATCCAATTTGTTTATAATATATGGCATGTTGTGTAAAACTATTTATAAATCTTCATGCTGATCACGAATATTCTCTAAAAATAATAAAACCGGCTTCCCGATACATGTCTGTGGGTGCAATGTGGGTTGGAAAAGTGATATTATTTAAAATTTTGTTTTTGCTGTGGAGATTTCGCCCCAAATACTCTACGTGCCCCAAACAATCCTAAAGAATAAACTTATGACACAATGTGCAAGCACAAGAAATATATTGGCTTTTATCAGTTAGGGCTGATTGTTATATATTGAATCAATATAGCAGTATAAGATTAGATCTTATAGATTAGATCTCTGGCATTTTGGATATGGTGATATACGTAAGTGTTTTTTCCCCTATTTTAAAGGCTGCATTACAGTAAAGGGATGCACTTTTCTGACATTATTAGGCCATGATAACAAAATATGCGCTTTTGCAGCTAGGCCCTTTTTTCCAGTTGTTTTCAATGGTTTTGTCGCAGCAGCTGCACCCACACACTTTGCCTCTCTTGGTATGGTGCATTTTGGGATTTTGGGGTGCTTCTCTGGGCGTGAAATCTCATGAAAGCTCCAACAGTTATCTCTACAATATGATCACAATATTGATATCAACCTGTGGCCGCACACCTTCCTAAGACACTTTATGTTGGTTTTTGTTCGACACAAAATTATTTCTCAGACTCGTTTTCAGACCATCAAGACATCAAAGGGAGCACAACATCATCACAGTGGAGAAGACATGAAAATATAAAGTCAAAATCATTTCTAAAATTTCACATCAGTAAAAATCTTTAATTCTTATGAAGCACTGCAGTCACAATATGTGCAGAATACTTTCTTCATTTGGTTCACAGAATCAGCTAATGAGCAGTGGCAGAATTGCAAAATGGAGATAATAGCTGTTGAAAAGCAGTTTTTTTCTAGAATTTCTGAAAAGTCTTTTATGTTGTGTTCATTTCAGGGCGTCCACTGCCCACAGCTTCAAATTATGACAAGGGAAGGTTACTTCCGTTGTTCGGAGCCACGCAGGGCTTCCCACTGACTCTCCTCAGAGTTTTGTATTGACAATGTCAAGAGGAAATCATAGTAACCTTTTTTTTTTTGGTTCTTTTTTTGAGCTGCCCCAAACACCCCATGCAATGAGCTGCTGTGTGATATTGAGTGTTTTTTCATTGCAGGCGACAGGAAGTGAGTCAAACTGTGCTCTTGAGAGAGGAAATACATTATTTCCATATGAAAAAAACTTCGAAGTTATTGTCTTTTTTCCCCAAAATGCCAGTTGTGGCTGCTGCTGTACCACTTGCCTGCCGATTCCCTTTCAATAACCTTTTTAGATCCTAGAGGGATCTTTCCTGGGTTCATAATTCCTATATTTTTCCTTGTGACATTCAGATGGTCCTTGGTTAAAGAATAATTTGGTAGCCATATAAGCATCAGTAATATTGATACTGCTAATGCTTCACTGTGCAAATGAATTATCACAGGGTTGAGATGGAGGCAACTGCAACATATTTCAGGAAGAATCAACCTGATTTGGTACAAAATAACATACTCTGAATATGTTTTCAAGGGCAACATTGGTGTAATTTGAGTTTTTTTTCTTTCCCAGTCAGTTATTGCTCATAAAACTCAGAAATGTATTTGCCACAGTCAGAAGCTACCGTTTGCAGGATTCCCTGACCTTGTGGAAGTCGCAGGCTCCACTTTGTTTTCAAAAAATACATTAAAAACAGCTCAAAGACGAACGGCAGCCTTGACTAATGTAATACGTCATTTTAAACCTCCACTATGCAATCTCAGAACCTATGAACAATCTTGAGACTAAAGTGTGCTCTGTGGAGACTTTTTGAGACGTAAACCAACTCATGCAGACCAGCCATATTGTTGTTTTCAGCCCTTTTCTCTTCTCCAAAGTTTGTTGCCAAAATCCGCTCCGGACTTGAGCTCCTCCCGCTGTTTCCCCGGCTGTTTAAAAGAACAATCCAGCTCCTCCCATTGCTGAAAATTCACAATGGTTGAATGCAAGAAATGGAAAAGGCAAGTAGTGGCACTATAATAAGATAACATAATAACAAAGCATGCTATGGTTGGTTTAACTTAGCCGTTAGCCGGTACGCACAGAGCTCCACAATCTTTGTCCTAGACTGAGCTCAGTACGGCCATGATGACTTTTAGAGGGAGGAGAGATGGGGAAGGAGAGAGAGAGGAGTGCCTTTGAGTTTACATACAAAGTTGTTGCTGCTCTTGATACCATGTAGTGGTCCGATAAAATCACAGAGTGCACGTTAAAGTTTTGCTTTGTTTCCTCAGTGCTACCAGAAGAAAATGCATGAAGTAATGGAAAAAGTGAAAATAGCTCCCTTTCAATGCAATAATTAGCTGTCGTGTTCAGAAAAACTCTAAAACTGCATTTTAGGAAAAACATGCTGTTCAATATGATGCATTTTTGAAAACAATGGGAGTCTATGATTTCCAGGGACTTTAGACTTAGTATAACAAACAGCTGCTGACTGAGGCAAATGATATCATTAAGTTTAGACTTTTCTCAGGCAATAGATGACTGGAAAAAAAAACTACACCAGTGTTATGCTTTTAAGGTAAGTGGACAACAAATAATGAAACTTAACACACTTGCTCCTTTGGTTCCAGTTTATTTAACATGCCAGATTTGTCCGATATTTGTTCAGACCATGCAGTCCATTTTCCCCAAACAGACTGTGAATATCACATGGAAAAAAGAAATGACTGCGATATGGCTTGTTTCTCTGGTTTGATGTGATGATTGGCCTTTACTTGTAACAAATCGCTCAAATCTGCCTCTGGTTCTCACACATGCCTCTTTGTAGTTTGTATGCTCTTGCAAACCCACGCTTAAAAGTATTTTGCCTCATTTTAATAGGGCTGACATGCCTTCCAGACTTCAAAACGAAAGTCTCCTAATTGTTCTCAGGCTGATACCCTGATAAGGATGTTTTAAATATGTTGGTTTCTTGATCTTTGTATCAGAGTCTCAGATGGATTGATCTCTTCCCAGTGACATTTAAATCAATTTGAATCAATCAATTTTAGGTCCATATTAGCTAAATACCATTCTGCAGCTGATCAGTAATGCACCTCCAGGCGACTGCAGCAGGGCAGTGGCAGTATCTCACCTTGTAGCTCAATCACGAGGGTATTATTGCTACCATGCAGTCTCTCTATGTATTGAAATTCCAAAAATTGCAAAAGAACAATGCAATGAATTCATTTCTACGTTTTTATTGCTTCGTCAACAAATGCAGTTTATTGCTGTTCTGCAAACAGGTAAATTTTACGTGTTGCTAGGTTATGAGTCTCTGATATCTTAATAATTAATACAATGTATGACAGAATGGAAGCAATGCGGAGTGATATTTTTGCATCGAGGTGTTGCTAGGTTACGGATGACATCGCAGTGAGATTTTGGTGCTTAGTGAGGTGCTTCTTGGCCAATCATATTGCTCGGTCAGAACTAACTGTCATAGAGTTTTACATCTTATCCTAGGATCCCCTGGACATCATTTTCTGTGGAAGTGCGAAAGACAGACACGCCATTGATCAAACAAGTTATATAAGATGCCATTTTTGAGGATGCTGCATTTTCATCTCACTTCTCAGGCCAAGTGAATTATTTTGTCACAGCCCTTTCAAGCTGTTGTCTTAAAATTGCACAGAGGCGTGGATGAAGCATAGCAGAAAATCATTAGTGTTCTTTGTGCTGTTGTCTGCGAGGATAGACTGATATTATCACTGACCTTGACAAGCCAGAGAAAATTCAGTCTGTCCTGCCGAAGCCACAGATGGCATGTGAATCTAGATTAGCATGTCTATCGATTGTGGCTCAGGTTTACTACGACTGGCAGATGGAGCATCAACATTGCTTAATATGATGTACAAACCGCATCAGTGGGGTTATTTATTATTTATTATTATTGATATTGTTACTTTTATACATAACATCTGAATTTACTTGAACTGCGTTTTATGGATATAATAAAGAATTTATTGCAAAAACATGAAGGTTATTAACATTACCAACCATGAATGTCGATCACTGGTTTCACGCTGACAGAGCAGAGCACTGTGCTTAACAGCTGGCAAGCATGGTGTGATGAGGCCACTCAATAACAGGATAATATGATAATGATTACACATTAACTTCTCCATTAAGAAAACCATTATGCTTTTACTTATGCTATGACCAGCTTGTCAAAACAAATCACATTTTCTAGCTATTCAGTGCAGGTTTTCGGTGCCACCGGAGTTCAAATGGAATTGTTTTCACCTGCCTATACAAACTGTGCTAAAGGAGTGAACACTGTGTAGTTCAAACAAACCTCTCCAAACATGCTTGGTGTGAACGCACGCTCGCTGTACAGTAGATCTTAAGCTGCAGTTATCTTTGTGAAAAACAAGCAGAGTGTTCCTCTGATAATCTCTACTATATTTTGTCATGCAAGTCACAAATTGGTTCTGTTCTGTGTGTAATCCTGTCCTTGGCCTAAAGGTGCTATTTATCAAAGCCATTGATGGGAGGCCTCTGGGGGCGTTATCTCCCACAGTATCAATACAGCAGCCCAGATCCCTCACATCCTCACAGGAGGCATGTTTAAAAGGCCTCCTCTGGGCTGCTTTGAGTTGCTGTAAAGATAGATTTCAAGATATAAATCTGAAGTAATGGCTATAAGATGCCACTTGTGATAGTCATATGGGGAAAAGAAAGCTTGTTATGTTTGTGCTCGCTATATTGCAGCAGAAACAGCTTCCAAAAATATATATAGTTGCTGCGTTACAAACAAATTGTTCTGTTGGAATGACGGATCGGTTCAATTTCTCACTTATGATGCAATAAAAAAGCCCGCCATCAAGATAGCAGAAGGAGAAGAGAAACATTGTATTTTCAATTTCATCCTGTTCTTTTTCCAGTGATTTTTCACTCACGTTGTTTCACCCCTGTGTCTGTAAAAGTCTTGAACCAGAACACAACAATAGTTATTTTTTAGCCTACCTAAACCTGAGAGCTGAGCAACAATCAGCCGTTGACTGATTGAAGCTGTCAGCCCTCAAACATTTGATTGGATTTGGCCATAGCGAGGTCTCTGCTTTCGTGACGCCAGCCAGCCCTGAGTTCACCACAGAGACAGAATTCTCAATAATGTCCCACTTTCAGCCTTCCTGCCTCTCTTATCCAGGAAACACAATCAGATAAGTGCCTCAGCAACACTGGAGATAGAGCGCTCACACTGCGAGTCCATATGTTATGCAGCATCACGTTTGCCACCACGGAGCTGTTAGCACAACAATTAGACTTCTAGCATGAGAGATTTCATATTATTGTTAATGATCATTAATGTGTAATATGGGCCTGATGGGTTTTGTATCAAATAACCAGTTTCAAATATGAAACAGTTACAAAGGAAGACCCAGATGTTACTAGTGGCTGTACCTGAGCTATATCTTCTTTTTAAAGTTTCATCATGTTCATTAGCATGATTTTACTCATAGGCAATATATTCTGAGTGATCACGTGTGTTATCAGCAGATTCCTGAACATAACCTCGCTCAGACCTGAGAGAAAGATTTTTAAATCAATATTTTATATATCTTAACTGAAATATTAAAACTGCACATCAAAGATGATCTTTTTTGACTTTGCAGCAGGGCTCCATTTTAGTTGAGTAATTCCTATGCATATATAATGGAGAGGAAATATATTGGCTCAACAGGTTACAGAGGAATATGAGAATTTTAAGTTGTACGGATAACTTTTAAGTTTGCTTCTGTGTAGTGTGAACAAAGTTAACCCTGTTTTGAGCAGCGTGTGTTTGTTCAAATCAATCCACTGACAATTTCAGGGCTCTGATGTGCAAATTAATTCCCAAAGGCAGCAGCAGTATTATATCTTTATGTGACAGGCAGTGTAATGTTGGAGATCATTAAATCAACATTCATAAAATCCTGTTCTTGGTTATATTGTAGTTTTAAACATGTATGATATTCATAGCTTTATACTCTCCATAGGCTTCTTCAAATAAACGTTTGTACAAATTTCTCCAAAAAGGCTCTTAAGTATTATATTCATTTAACAACAAAGAATATGACAAATATAGCTTTCAAGAAATGTGCATATACTGTAGCTTGAAGTTACTCTCATACCAGCTCATGTTTAATGAATGTCAACTGCCCTTCGTTCAAATGCATGTTTATGCAACACCTTCATTTCCATAAAATCACACCCAGATCTCACATATCATGCTGATCTGGAGTTGGATAATAGTTCCCTTTTTACTGTAATAGAGCACTGTGCATTTGTGTGCAGACCGCTTCCCAATGCAAGAGTGTTGTTTCTATCAAGATCTTGGTGCAGATTCACACAGAGCTGTGTTGGGTGTTGGGCCACCACGCGCTGCCAAGAACAGCTTCAGTCCACCTTAGCATAGATTTTACAAGTCTCAGAAAATCTACTGTTACGCTGCAGGGGGGTCCACTTGTCCTCTTAGAAGGAAGGGTCATTACAAATCAATAAAAAGTTATTCACAGAGTGATCACCTTTATTCAGTGATGAAACATTTCTAGATTTCACAGTCCTTTACAAGAGTAGCAGAAGACCCTAGAGTGTACTTATAGGACACCATATCAGAGAACAAGTTAACGAGATTTAAAGCAATAAGCAACAGAAAATACTGAGGGGCAGAGGAAGAAGTAAGGCATAAAATAAATACATAAAGCAAGCAAATGAAACCAAGGCAGTAAAATACACAATAATGAACAAAGCAAAACAATATAAAACACAATTAAAAGTGAGTCAGACATTGTTTAAAAACATCAGTGCAGTAAGCTAATAGGAGGAGGCTTTTCCACAGCTTAGTGGCAACAGCAGAGAGGGCAGATTGGCTTTTAGCTGTAACCTAGTCCTGAAATCATCAGCAGACTTTGACTTGAAGACCTTAGGGATCTCAGAGTTATGAGGATCCTGTAATTCAGAAAAGTACTTTGGCACTGGACCATGTAGAGCTTTGCAAGTGATCAGCAAGATTTTAAAATTAATCCCAAACTTTACTGGTAGCCAATGCATGGAGGCCAGAACTGGAGTGGGATGTGAGCTGTATTTGGACTTTGTGAGCATGTGTCACCGGCTGCATTTTGGACTAACTGAGGCCAGGCCATTGCAGACTGGTTTAAATGCGTGAACAGGGCATTGCAATAATCAAGTTACTATCTGTGCGCATAATAATTCTATGAAAGTCTGAAGTGTACCATCTATTGATTGATGGATATAAATGATATATTGATGATGTATTGAATATAGCAAACATTTCCCCTAAACACGCATTTCTAAACACTAAATCTACACTAAATCTACATTGTGTACACTAAAGATTAACACAGTTTGTTCTAAGAGCTTTCTTATTTTTACAATATGCAGTTCCTACAGCCATTGTGTTGTTTGTGCTGGCAAGCTTGATTTCTCACTTGTAAATATGATTTATGAATGGACGCACTGACTCCATGATGAGAATGATAACTTGTGCCGACACTTAATGGTTGCCAGAGGGCATTTCTGACAGGAGTCAAAGAGGGAACAAGGGAAATGCTATGTGGATTATTGGCAATGCTCTAAACATTATTAGGCTTGATTCGGGCTTCTTAATTATCTCTGCTAGGAGATTATGAATGAATAAATAAAACAAGAAAATCAACAGAATAAAAAGCAGACACATATGAGAACAACAGACAGGTATATATGCTAATGACTAATAAGGCACGTGAAGACAGGTGAACTGGTTAATTGGGTAGGCTGGTAGATGATTGGATAAGGAGTGGTGCAGAAAGGCGGAGGTAGGGGGAGCAGGGGAGCAGAGCGGTAGCAGAGAAACCAGATGATTGGGATGAAGGGGGGAGGGCGGGAAGTATGGGACCTACACACAGACACAAAAGGCCAACATAAAATGGAGACAAGGGATGACTGAAAGAGAGAGAGGGAGAGAGATGAAGGGGATTTCACTGGACCCTGGCTGGATTCCTGACATAAGGACAATAATAACAGAAGACTTTCCTTTGCTAGATCAAAAGAAACCCTAGAGCTGGCCCTGCCACAGTGTCAAAGACAATCCTTTAATTAGGCAGTTATAAAAAATAAATTTGCCCTCACAGACAGAGTCGAGCATCATCTGCATAGAAATGCTATGAGATGTTAAAACTACAGATGATGTGACTCAGCAATGGCATGTAGAGAAGAAATAATTGAACCAAGAATTGAACCTTGAGGCACTCCACATGTCAGCAGGGATGACAAAGAGACAAAATTACCAAAAGGTACTCAAAATGCTCTGTTACTGAAATAAGGCTAGACTCAATCAAGTGGAGTCCTGGATATATCTGCCCACTCCACAAGCCTGTACAACAAGATACTATGGTCCGTGATATCAAACGCTGAGCAGAACTAAAATGGAGCATTCGCCAGTGTAGGCATGCATTAAAATATCATTCATAACTCATTTCTTTATTTAGCTTCTGGGAATTCCCAGATTGGAATTTATTAAATATATTATTATTCTCCTAACACCTCAAAGAGTTCATTGGAAACCACTTTACTTCAATTATAGTGAACAGACAAAACAAGACCCTACCGTTACTGTTACTACATGTCAGATTTCTGTATTTCAGAAGTGTATTTGGAAGATTGAGGCCAGTGTTAATTAATTGTCAGACTTTCAGTTACCATTTGATTCACAGCAGGCAGTGCCCTCCAATGCCCAAGTCCCTCATGCGTTTGCTGCATGCTGTTGTTATGACTGATGCATTATTCAATACAGCAGGCATCGGTTAGTGAGTGTTGATCCAGAAACTCCATTTCCTGTTTTAGCTCTATTTATTCAAATGTGACACTTGTGAAGGAGTCATCTAACACTCCGCTGCTGAAGGTCTGAGTGGATTATAAGATGCTGCAGAGACAAAGAGCGGCCTGTCTCCAGACTGTGGGCTGTTGTGAGACATATGAGTCAGATACTGATAAAACCCCCCAGAGATGATTCTACTGTATCTTTCTACCCAGATCTGCTCGTTTAATAGTGACAGGATGATGACGGCTCTGAAATTAATTCTCCATTTCAGCCAGCTTGGAAATTATGTGCTTCTCACAGACAAGGAGAGGAAAAAAAATCCAAGTGAAAATGTAGTTTATCCTGGTAGAGTTACAGATTCCTCGATATTGCTTCATACAGTCCAAAGTAGTCATCGAATATTGAAACGTAAAAAAATCCAAACAGATCCTCCCCACCTTATAATACATATAGATAAGACGTATAACTCTTTATTTTCCTAGGGTGATCTCAGTTAACATTCATAAGATTCACAAAGTTTCTATAGTTCTTTGCTGTGTCTGTCTGTCCTTTGCACAAGTTCTGCTGACTCCACATTCAAAAAAAAAGGAGCTCATTAAGAACCCAAGGCGTCCTAGTGAAGGGTAGTGGCTCTACAACGACGCTATACATCCTGAGAAACGGTAAAACTGCTCACAGAATGTGGAGAGTTATTTCTGGCTCTAATGGAATTGGGACACTTTTATCTGGAGTTTTTATCAGTTGATTAAGCAATGCATTGTTCCTCGTGGAGTTGGTGGGGTTGTTTCAGTCACCCCAGGTTGTGCAGGTCAAGTCAAGGTGAGATCCAATCAAGTCGGCTACACTGTCCCAGGCTGGTGGGTCCTGGTGTAATTACACTCTGTGGAAGGCTCCTGGAAAAGTTACAGATAAGGTGTGGACATTGTTATGGGGTTTGGGGAAACCTTGGCCACTCAAATGTATTGTTTCACATTTTTCATGTTAATTGCATTGCCACGGTTTGGTGTGGCTTGTGTGAAGGTGACTTTGGGCTCTAGAAGTTGTAAATAGTTTACATTGTTTTATGTGATAGGTGTTCTGTAAGGCTGATATGAAAGAAAGTCCTGCCTCGATCCTCAGCTCTTACATCTCTTTCCCTCTATCGACATGTTACTTTTGCACATAGGATACCCCTTAATCCGGATCTCCCAATTCCTGCTCCCCTGGTCATACGGATGCTGCATGCAAGGATTAACACTGCTTAAAAAGTGTCTGAGGAGAATTACTGTGGGCAAGACCACGTTTGAAACTAGTTTAATCCTTACAGAGAGCTGACAGGTGGTCCAACCTCTCAGAAAAAAAAACTCACTTTTAACTTGAAAAATCCATACACGTTGAGATGGAGGACTCCCAGTTAGCTGCCTGGATTAAATCTTGGTAATTCAATGAGTGGTCACATGAGGGTGTGTATAATGATTTGCAGTGATCCAGATTTCAACACAGATACATAATAATGTTTATTTCGCACCCACGCATTTTCACAAACAGTGCATGCACTGAACTTGTGCACACACACACACACAAACGTATGGAGGCACTAGCTTTTTATCATAATGTATTTTTAAGTACATCACTCACTAAAGAACAGTGGATCAAGGATATCGAGTACAGTCCAGAATCAACTACTATACACGTTGCAGCACAATGAATGTGGTTTTGTCTTCATAACTCATAGTGCTGCTTTGTCAAATGTGCATAAAGCATGTAGGTCAGTCTCAGCCTATGCAAAGCAAGGGATCAAATTGTTGTTCTGGTTCCAGAAACATTTGAAGCTGCAGGGGGAAAAAATTTATGTAAAAATGCAGCTTTTTCTTTTTTATCAACCTAAATCATAACAAAAGGCTGCAACAGAGAAGAGTGTCTCATTCGCACTAATTGAGACACTGTAGATGCATCCTGTTTGTCCAAATGAAATTTTGATTTTGAGTATGTGGGAAATCTCCACACAAATCAAAAGTTAAGAGTGAAATTCAAACTGTCTCCTAAGCAGCAGTGAGCAGTGCTTCATACTAAGAAGGCTGGACTCACCAACATCATATCTTTTGCCTCTCAGGTGTCTTTGTTATCAAATGAGCAAAATGGTAGGTTGGTAAACATGAGCATACTGTGTGCAGTTTACTGATTTCTGGCTGTTGAGGTTCAAATAGTCTTTTTTCAGTTACACCTTGATGCTATTTGGAATTGCCAACATGTGACATTGCCAAGTGCAGATTTAAATTTATAAAATTAACCATAATCCTCCGTTCAACTAATTATGAAAACAACATTGATCAGAAATCATCCCTTTCCGCAATTCTATATACATGAACTTTGAATATCCATTAGTTGAGTTTATAGCCACTAATCTGATTTTTTTGTCGCACATGAAATCCAATTACCCATATGGTGAAGCTCAGCAATATTTTGTATTGGCAGTACATACTGTGAGAGCCTCTTGCTGCCCAGGTCATGGTCCCCACTCACCACTCTTGGCGCCCCCATATGCAATTGAGTCAATTTGTATCCTCTTGTGCAAAGGTGTGTCTGATCTGTGGATTCAAGTTTTGTGTCCCCTTCCCCGTCTGGGACTCTTATTGAATTACCACCATGTGGGCCCAGCAGCTGTTCCTTCTGGCCGCAGCAGGCCGCTGTCGTTAATTGAAGCGTAATGGGCTCAACAGCAGGGAAGGTCAGACAGAGAGCTCCGCTGATGCACAGCCCCTGTCAGACCCTATACAGGACACAGGCACTTTTCAACTCCATTACAGGGTTAGAGTGGTATATTGGGCATATATTGGCCTTCTACTGAAAATCTGATTACTACAGATTAGTAGTTACTCGTGTTGTCCACCTCTGATATGGATGGATGGAAGTTTCTCCAGGATCACAGCTACACCCAAACAAAAAAATTAGCTTTTTTATGCACATTTATCATTTAATTGTTCAGTGTTTCTTGTAAAGGAATTCTTAAATCTTCCAGTTGATCCAAAAGGCAGAAGATGATCAGAAAACAAGGAGGCCTAATGTGAGCAAATATATTCATCAGAGGAAATTGGAAACAAAGGTCTCTCTCAAATAAAAGTGTGCCTCCAGGCCTCCGGCCCCAGCCAAAAGAAAGGCAAAGTTGAAGTCCACTATGTTTTGTACTTGTAGCTTCACAGTTTCTTCTTTTCTCACTCATTTCCTTTATTTCTGTTGCTGTTTGGACCCACTGCTCTGTGATTGCTAACTGCACCTTGATTGCTAAAACTACCTCACTACTGGCCACGCCCACTGGAAGTTGTTTACGCCTTAAAACATCCCCAATATCACTGAAAAGCCAATTTATGGAGAAAGGGGGATTAAAGGGGCTTTCAGATAGACATGCAGAGCTCCAGCCCCCCCGCTGAACCCATTCATAGTCTACGCATTGCGCAATGCAAGGGTGCATCTGTGCAGCTCAGAGCTGAGCACAGCACACACCGCATCCTACCTGAAAGCTCCATTACTCATGGACACACATAGTCGTAGTCTGGAAAGGTTCTTTTAACCCTAAAATATTTGTGCCCAGGTTTTATTTGGTGGACAGTTTTTATGCCCCATGATGGTCGAAATGCTGTGGCAGAGGATTCCAACCCGAACAGGAAATACTGAATACTAATTTTTGGGGTATGAAAATTGTCAAATGGTCATGTATTACATATATACATATATGTACTTGTTCATACATAAATATTGGCTATTGGCACCTTCAATGCAAAATATTTGCATTGGCATTGCCAAATGTATGTTTTAACACTGTTCCATTCCCCTCAAAAAAATTGCAAAAGGACTCATCTGCAACAGGTTTCTGGCATCCGCCACCTGTGTGGTTGGCTCTCTCATTATAAAACATCAAATGGCAAAAGACAGCTTCAATTATTTTCCCTTCAGCTTTTCATTATGCCATGCATTTTTAGATATAACTTAGTTACCTCTTGGGTGACAGAATCTAAAGAATAATCTAGTTCCAGAGATCATTTGAGGCTCGTTTAATTTCAAAAGTAATTTATGTAGACTTTCATGTAGTCAGACCTCCCTGGCAAACAGCTTTTTTCACTGTATTAGGGTACATGCACCGAATGAAAACTAAAAGTTAACATGTTCCAGTAGAACTGAATTAATTTGTATATAACAACATGAAACGCTAAAGTCCCAGGTGGAGCATGTGTGAGCTTATTATCCTCAGATCAGTTTCACAGATTTGTAAATTGGGCTCTAACCAGCCACAGCACTGAGTGGGTACTGGCCTGCATTAGTGTTCATGACTATTCCCCAGCCTCTTTCATTGCTGCCACCTCAGTCTCTCACCGTGGTGTTTGTTAGGATCTTGTACAAATTGTGCTATGGCAATTTGGTGTTGTAGCCCATAAGTAACTAACATCAAAACTGCTGGTGTCCTCGGCTCCAGGCTACTTGGTACTTTTAGAATTAATTTACACATATTCAACAGTTCGGCTATAGACTCATGTCAAAGTAAATCTGGGCATTCCTAATTAAAGCTGCATCATGTAACTTTTTGGGATCATGTGGAAAAATCCACCCATCTGCACTCGATAACACAACCTGCTTTATTTCATTTCCCCAAAAAAGAAATGTGATTAAATAATAAATAAAGAATAAATATCAAGGTTCCCTTTACTCAGTAGAAATATGTCAAGGAAAGGGAATGAACGGGTTTGCTACAGCGGAATATACAGGTCATATTTTCATTTATTAGTTTATTCTCAATTTTTGATGTCTATCAAGGTTATATATGTAGGTTATATTTTGTTTATCATTGAGATTTTACTCAACTAACCATTTCTGCAAAATATTCCAAGCTCATTTCCTGCACAATAACTATCAACAAGGAGGATCTAAAGCAATTCCCAAACGTGGGTTGACTGCAACATCATTGTCAGTGTCACATCAGTGTCATTTCAATTCACTGGTGTGTAATTCAGTTCAATAGGTCTGTTATTAGGTAATTCCTTTGGGGCTGATTTGATAAATGAAGAGAGTTCAGAATAATCAAAGGGAAAACCCGGCTGTATGGAGTTCTGTCTGTCGGCACTGAATTTCTGAATTTTTGATTGGATGTATATCTCATTTTTATGCAAATAGCCCCTAATGGAAAAGACAAAGGGGTTACACTCATTTGTAGACAAGGCCTTTGTGAATTTGTACACATAAAAATGCTGTTCAGGTTGAGTAGCCAGCTCAGTGAAATGTTAAAATACATTTTTTTCACACTGTTTAGAACCAGTCAACAAGGAACAACAAGGGTTGGCTGCAACATCGTTGGAATTTCACTTCACCAATATGTAATGCCTTTGTAACATGAAGGAAGTACAGAATATTTAAGGGGAATGTGGTAGAATAATGTAACTTCGCTATACAGATTGGCCTAGCTAATTCTAACCGTAGCATTAGTTATGAACTAATATTAAGTTACAGTTGCAGTAGCTACATATCAAGAGACCTCATTGCCATTGTCCATTGCCATTGATATAGGCTTGTAACACAGTTTTCCACAGCCTTTGTAAAACTGATGGGACTCGGCAACATTGGAGTTACAAACAAAAGATGAATAAAATGTGGCAGTGAAGAGCGGATTCTAAATATATAGCTTTGGAGAAGACACTAAAATAAAACGGTGCTAAAGTGCTAAAGACTTGAAACCTGAAGTTAGAAACAATCTGTTCACTTTGACTCAGCACATTGCTGAATGGACCTACAGCCACATCACAACAAGGGTTTTATTTTTAGCATTTGCATGTGGCTAATTGTCCACTGGACCTCCATGATGGCTCAAGCTGTGGCTGCTGGGAGATTTCTGTTGCTTAAGGGAGATTAATTTGATGTTTGTCACAACACTTTACCACAGTGTCCTGTTAAGTGTTCTCGCTTATGCTTTCTCATGATGGAGGGGGGCTCTCCCAAAAGTGGATGACAGCAGGCTGGGAAATGTATCCAAAAGGCACTGAGTCTACAGGATGAGGAGTCATTTTCAATCACTGAATGACATGGAGAATAACTCAAGTTGATGTTAATGTCATCACAGACAACATTACCCACTGACCAACAGACTAATGTAACAGAGGAGCTATTTAACTTATCCATCTTCTCAGTGTGGCTTTCCCACAACAGCGTTGATTATTACTGTGTTTGTCTATGTGTTGCCAACATATTTTGTTCTGTCTGCTGCAAAAATCTCTGTCATTTTGTCTCAAATCATATTTTCTTCAAATAAATGAAAGAATCTGTCTGTGGGATGAGATAATCCCACTTGTCTCCAAAATTAACGTGTTTCCAGAATTTTCTTGAATGTAGTGTCATTTTCTTTCTACTTCTTTTTTCAACATGTTTATACTATATGATTATACTACATGTACACTACATAATTCCTGGAACATGTGAAACCGCATTGAAAGCAAATGGGATTATCTCATCCCACTGGCAGATTTTTACATGCATTTTAAGGAACGCATGATTTTAACAGCGACTATAACACTAAATGACCTGTTTAGATGGAGATTTTATGCAGTGTAGCATGTTATGAATCTCAATTGACAAGAACAAGAAGTCAAATAGTTGGCTGTTGACTGATTAATTATTTTGCTAATCTCATGCATCCCCACCTGTATCCTCTTGTTAAGTGACTGGAAGGATTCGCAGCTCCGCTCAAAGCTGCATGATGCTGCTAAACTGTGATGTTATATAGTGTAGCCTTAAACATGGGGAGATAGTTTGAAAAGCTGTTTCTGCTCATGTTCCTCATGCTTCATATCTTGCACTGACAAGTGCCAGCTCCAGCTCCATTCATATTGGTGCTGACACCTCGAAGCACCTTGAATTATCCTCTAAGCTCCACTGATGTTGGAGGATTCAAAAAGATATCATGGATCATTGGCATGAGATCAGAGCGTCAGTTTTATGAGCTGGAAAATCGCAATGCTACTGATCGTGGTACAGCTGCTGCAGGCATTGTATGGCTAGTTGTAAGTAAGATTTTATTGTCCCGCTGTCATATGGGGCCTTTCTGTACAGCATGAGTTACTTCCATGAAAGGGCCCTTTGAATGTTGGGTTGCGCTGTAAAGCAGGAGGTATAAAAGGTCTCTGTTGTGGGGGAGGAGGACAGGTGACTTGTGATGTGCATCTGCGCTCACGATGTAGATGTGTATGCGTGGGTTCGAGTCCCGGCTCCCGCTGTGCTGACGCGTCTCTCTTTGCCTTGTCTTCTGTCACTCTTCACTGACAGTTGTCAGAAAAGACAAGTGAGGAAAACGAGGAAAAAGAGTGGTTTAAAACGAGGAAAAAGAGTGGTATGAAAACAGCATTTCTGTCCATGGAAAGCGCTGTTTGGTTTAATGCACCATAATTTTGTCTGTAGAGGTCAAGGTTATAAATCTGGCGAGACCTGAGAGCACCGCGCTCTAAAGTCTGTTGTTCTCTTTCTAATTGGAATTTGATTCAGACTTCTTTCTGAATGCCTGCCACTGATGAGGTGTTTTATACCTGAATAGAAGGAAAGCAGAGATAAGGCAGCGGGATCAGCCGAGTTAATACAATACAGAGTTCTGTTTTGTATTATTCATTTTAGAAAACAAACATTGGCATACATCTTAAAGGATCACTGTGATTTCTGGTGAAACAGTGCCTCCAATGATTGCGAGGCGAAGTGCATCAACATTCGGACATTTGTAAATATGACATTTGACATCTTCTTAAACATGCAACTTTGCTAACAAAGCCAAAAAGTAACTGAATTATTGACTCCACTCAAGTCACAACTCAAGTTTTGAAATAGACACTAGAATAAAAAGGTAAAGAGCTTAAAACAGTTTTTATTTTTCCAGTGGACAGAACAAAATGTGTGGTAACATACGGACAAATGCAGTAATAATTAACACTGTTGTTTGGAAGCCATGCTAAGAGGATGAATCAGGTAAATTGCTCCTCTGTCACATTAGTGTATTGCTAAATGGGTAATATTGTCCCTCATGACATAAACATTAGACCTGAGTTATTCTCCATTTCATTCAGAGATTCAAAATGACTCCTCATACTGTAGATCCGGTGCCTTTTGGATCCATTTCCCAGCCTGCTGTCATCCACTTCTGCGAGATTCCGCTTCCATCATGAGAAAGCATCAGTGACAACACTTAACAGGACACCGTGGTTAAATATTGTGACCATCAAATTACTCATCCTTAAGCAACAGAGCCTCACAAATCTCCCAGCAGCCACAGCTTGCACCATCATGGAGGTCCAGTGGAGAAAAAAAAATGGATGCAACTAATGCTAAAAATAAAACTGTGGCCAGACAAAAAGAGGCTGTAGGTGCATTCTGCAATGTGTTGGGTAAATGGAAATAGTCCGCGAAGGCAGATTGTTTCTAACTGTTTCTGTGACATGGAAAATTGTTAGCACTTTCCCCTTTTGTTCCTGTGTCTCCGAAGCTCTAGGAGCTGTTACTCGAGTGGAGGCAGTTCAGTTAACCTGTACAAAAAGAAAAGTTTGGGCTTTGTTAGCGAAGTTGTATATTTAGAATCAGCTATTCACAGCCACTGCACTACGAGCATCTCCATTCTGATAAGTCATTTAGTCTCATCCTCAGTGTGTTTTACCTCAAACAAGGAAAAAAAAATCTACCAGAGAGATGAGATATAATCCCAGCTGTTTCCAATGCTAATCAACTTGTCTCCTGAATTTTCTTGAATCAAGTGTCATTTTCTTGATATTACTGGGCTGATCTGCCTTTTTTCATGGGATTATCTCATCCTACTGCTAATTTTTTAATAGAGTTTTTGCCCAGTGTTACTGAGCTGAAGACTTCCAGTATGGCCACCAGAGTCTATGTTATGTCACTTGAACAGACTTTGTTGCCTCTTGCAGACTAACAATCAGGTCAGCACCTCTCTTAGGATGTCAACAATAAGCTCCTTGTGTTTCCGAGATAGAGGCTGAGATAATTAGTCTGACATAAATAAGCAAAAACCTGGTTAGGGTTAGGGTTAGTATTTTGGAGTGGAGTGCTGTAATTTTGTATTTTAAATTCTCTACAAATTCATGGTCTTCCATTGTTGTTGATTTGGCTTACCATTATATGAGATAGAAAAATGCATTGACACCAGGAAGGACTGCTACCATGACAACTGAGGGAGTTGTCAATACAGTCTCAGTGATGAGTGACCATTGCAATAATGACAAAGATACCTTCAAGTCTAAACTAAATGTTGTTGTTGTGATAAACCATAAAATGTGATCCTTGCTGGGGGCAGCAATAGCAAATAAGCAAGCCGACCTTTAAAGGGATGGTAAACCCAGTTAAAAATGTCAGTTTTCTTACTTAGTATTATCTTAATCATCCATCCATCCAATCATTCATAAAAGTAAATATCTGTAAATGGAGGTTTAGAAGCTGGATCTTCTACAGTGATCCACTCCAGCAGGGCTCGGTGGGCTTTAGTTCCCCTTGTAGGGTAACAATATTTTCTGGACCCTGGTAAGACCAACCAACTGTCCAGCAAAGTGAAAACATCCCACTCGTTGGAACTGAAAAAGCTACAGCTTAATGCGTAATAGTGCTGCAATAATATGCTAGCAAATGTTTTCATAGCTAGCACTGTTGTAGAGCTCATACTATAAACTTTGGCAGCTTGTAGTAGAGCAGCTGATGTGAAAAAAAAACCCCACAATATACACCACCACGAGCTAAAGAGGCCACAGCTCCATCCATCAGATAAGAGTGCTTTTGTACCCCTCACTGTTTTTGATTTACATTTGCGAAATAATCCTTAAAATGATGAATTTATATTCAGGGTCAACACCAAGTTGACATTTTGTCAAGCTACTTGCTGTTTGTTGAGTCTAGTCGAGGATAAGGAGAAATAAAAACTGAGGTTGTGTTTTCAATGGATCGCTCCACTCTTAGGTTTGAAATATTGCAATATTAATCCTCTGCAAATCACTTGTTTTACTCAGGAGAAAGGCCTTAACTCAAGATTCATGCAGTTTCATGATGTTTTTTAAACTTAATGAGACATTACAGGAGACTTTTTAATGAGACACATATTGCACTATTCCTTGGAATCCCAAGATGTTAACGTGAATGGGGCTTGTGTGTTGAACTTCATAAAGTACAGCTGACATTTAAAACATAATGTGTAGTTTTTCTTTGCATGTGACTTGATATTAGAAAATTTGTTTACTGTACCAGTTAACCAAAAATGGAGACTCCCTTTATGTACAGTATGATATACACATGATGTGACCTGTTAGAGCCAATAAAGCTAAGGTGATTCTTTTTATATGACACTTTTTTTATAAAGTCATATTTAGTGACTGAAAGCTATAACATCTAATAAGCCATGATATTAAATCGTCTAATATTGTATACTCGTGGAATTAAGTTCACAACTCTGGGTCACACATCCAATTCAAGTCAGAGGCAATAACTTGTATATATAGAAAACAACATCAATATTCACATTCCTCCAGCATGGTATCAAAATGTATCCCTAGGTAGTGCTACTGATGTGCCGTTGCTGTGTGTTATCCACAGTGAAAATGCTTGATTTTCTGCTGTTTTCTATTTCTGCCTGTCTTTCATGCTCTGACTTGGCAGCATTGCAGATGAACCGGTTAAACTGAAGGAAACCTCTCATTCACTTGGTAAATGTATCTGCAGCAAATAAATAAAGAAAATGCGATCCGGGCCTATTTTAGTTACAAAGAGTATTGACTGAGAAGCAGATTATTGGCCTTTCTGGAGCTGGCATTGGTGTGACCTCTCCTAAATCTTAACCTCTATCAAGTCAAGTCAAGTTGATCTTTATTATCCCTGAGAGAGGAATACTGCTGGAAACAGCCTCCACAGCACAAACATAAAAGCAGCCATCATACAAAATAGTAGACCCAACCTACTACGCCTGAGCCATGCTAAAAGGAATACAGAGGATATTTTCTATGTAGTGTTTATGTATAATAATGTGTAGTCCTGTTGGGTGGTTTTATAAAAAAAAAGGCTAACACTCTCTATATAACAAAGACAGTAAACAAAAGCAATTACTGTGTTTTGCAGACAGTAAATAATGTGTGGGCAGCGGTTATAAACTGAATGTGTGTCTGTTTTCATGCATTCAGTGTCGTTGTCCATGGTGCTGAATAAGCACACGGCCAGGAGTCAGATAAACAGACAGTTTAGTATGCAGGTCAGCAGAGAGCATGATATCTTTATGATTAGGTCATGATCAAAACCACTCTGCTGCCACTTAGGCCTGCTGTAAATCTCAATTTATTTATTGCATTCACAATCACAATGGTTAATTCAAGATGTAGACTAAAGACCAAGGAGTTGTATAGCCTGCCTATACTTATGTCTGTAAAGACGAATGTTTTAGACTGGGCATCCATACTGAGGTGTCTATATATTCTAAATGGTTAATTTAAATAAAGCAATTAAAAATAAGATATTTTTGTGATTGAATGTAAATCAATTTGTGGTACTACTTATTTCTAGAATACAGTATTTTTCTAAAGTGCTCCAACACTTTTACATACACCCGTTGAGTGACACAGCAAGTCAGTAGCATTATCAAAAGTACAAAAACAGTTTTGTAATCAAATGTTGATAACAAAACAAAACAAAACTCAGTATAACTGAGAAATATTCCATGTATTCATTTGCTGCACAGTGCTTTTCAGCTCAGTCTTCATTTGCTCGCCATCATCACTTCCTACAGAGACAAGGGAAGCAGTTCAGAACAGGACATTATTTTTTGCATCATATTCAAAATTTGACCAGTTTCGTACACAAAACTGTTAGAGTTAGACATAAATCTTTTAGGATTACCTCCCATTTAGCTTTAAGGCTGCTACAGGTTGTCATTTTGTCACTTTCCAGATACTTTAATTCAACTCAGCATATGCTAAAGTGTTAGCATGGAGCACCAGAGCCTGTGATCCACTGGGGCCACATGGATGGTTTTGATGTCTATGCTATGATTACTTAAACCGGCAAGTCTTAAAAACTAAGTGTATTCCTTTAAGGCTTGCAAGTAGTGAAGCACAGTGCCTATCAAATGCTCACACGCTCAGTGAAGAACCTAATTGCTGCTGCCAAAACATTTTGTGGGTACTCGATACTGGAGTAGGCACTTATTCCCTCTCCTGCTGTATCCTACACAAACAACCATAGAGTGAGTGACAAATTGCATTTTTATTTATACTATCGTCTCCACGTCCTGCTCATTAGCCCTGTGTGTTGGGGTGACAGTGGCTATCTTATTAACATACTTGACAGCTCTGATTTATTTATGGTCATAATATCAAGAATGCAGAAGCTGCAGTTTTTTGATCAATGTGAAGTATGGACAAAATGGAACGGAAGTGTTGTGGTGCTACAGAAATGCCCTGGTCTACAAATTGTTCTCCAGATGTAAGAAAATCTGTTTGTTTGGTTCCCAGCAAAAATCTCATCATCATCATTTTAGTTTTTTCAGTTAGAATGAGAAGTAGCATATTAATCAAATTAATCATTCCCACTAAAATTGTGAATCACATTGCAATCACAACATCTATTAGAGTAAATGCAATATTGTTCACCCCTACTACTTGCTTTCCCATTGTCCTGTGTGCCAAGCCCCTCCCATTTTGCTGAAACATGATAAGGACTGTTTCTAAAGGGTTAACATTTATTTTTGTACTTTTTACTTTGGATTTTATCTATTTAGGTCCAAGTCTGTCCAGTGTTCATGCATACAAATGAGAAAATGAGCCCTTGGGCAGCACTTAACACAACGGTCTGGTCAACGTTATAGGACCAAAAATCTTCTCTTGTGCTCTGTCTATGCTACCAAAGTGAACTGGATCAATATAAGGTTAAGGTTTAATCCCTGAATCACCCATTCAATCAATAGAGGAAGTCACCCGTTTGAGCCCCCTTCCTCTACACGGAACCATGATTCCCAGTAACAGACAGGCCAGCTGCCTCCTCTCCTCTCCTCTCCTCTCCTCTCCATGGCTTCACTGTGATAATCCAGACGCGTCTACGCTCAGCATCTGCTCTCCCAAGCGACCTTTCACTATTGTCCTGAGCCCTTATCTTTCGCCGCAATGCTGGTGCCTCCTTAGAGCACAAAGCGCTAACTTGTTTCCCCTCGGCCCGGCAAAATGTGAACTTTGAGCTCTGATGCAGCGGGGCTTAAACTCTTCACATCTTGTGAAGGCGACTTAAAAGTTTCTGTGTGTGTGTGTGTGTGTGTGTGTGTGTGTGTGTGTGTGTGTGTTTGTGCACTGGTTTGTGGGCCTTGTGGTTAATTGGCAGCTCATGTGTTTGTGTTCGCCTTCAGGCACGCGTTGTGGACTTTTTGATTGTTTTTCGGATAAAAGAAATGAACTGTCTTGTGTGTCTGCGAATTGCAGAGCTTGTTTGATAGGATGTTTCTTCAAGTGTAGGAAAAAATACTGAGCATTCCTGATGGGTGCCACCTTGTCTCTTCCAATCGCAGCTTTACCTCGATAATGTCACACACGTCTTTTAACGCATAGGGATTAAAAACAGCCTTAACACTTTAGCATTGCGGGCGGCTCATTGTTTCAGATATGTAGATAGCACAACATGAGATAGTAACATAACTGTGCGTGTCTGCTACCGGCAGTGTTGATGGGTTTGGAAAGGTCAGTGAACGTCGTGAACATAATGTTCTGACATTTACAACTGTGAGAGTGGGAAGGATAATAATGTTTTGGATGACCCAAAATACAAAAATAGTGGCTTCATGCACAAAATCCAGCCCTCTCTTTGAATCAGCAAAGCTCTGCATGGATATTACAGTTTTTCACAATATCTAAAGCATATTCCCTGAAACCTTGCACCCTTTTCTCAAAATTATAGACACAAAACCCAAATGCTCAAGCTAGATTCACCAAAACTTTGATTCCTCTTGCAAATTCAAACAATCGCCTCATAACAGTTTTACCTGTGGTCAACCATGTCTTCAGTCATGCACACAGCCATTTAAAATCAAAACAGTACTGAAGTTTCACTACACACTACATCAAAAAACGGAAAACACAGTGTTCAGGTAATGTAGCTTCAGAGAAAATGTTTATCGTTTATACAGTAATACAGAAAACGTATTTTGCATCTTTCAAAAGAAATAAGAAACAGTGAGAGTATTTTGCTGAGAGCATCGGAGTCCTTCACCCTCACACGGCGGTCTTGCAATTCTACAAAAAAGGAACGTGCAGTTACAAAAAATCATTAAAAACAGTAACACACCCCCCCACCGACCTCCAGTCTCCCTCATGTTGGCAAAGTCATGCACTGAAGCATATGTATGCAGTAAACTTTCAATGATTTTTTTCCCCAAATGAAAAGACTGTTCTTGCTCTCAGTCTTGGTCTTCCTCCTCCTCCTCCTCCTCCTCCTCTTCCTCCTCCTCTGCCTCTCAGATGTTTCCATCCATTTCTGGTATCAGCCTTCAAACCACCTGTGAGACCTGTCCAGTTTGAACTGGCTTGTCGTGGCAAACTAACTTTAAAACTTTCCTTTGCCACTTGTGCAGGATGTATACAGGTTTCTGACTCCTGTGGGTGTATTCTTGTCTGTAGCTGAATACTCCACATAAAGCAAACAAAATTAGACGGATTTAGTCTGCATACCGCCAACTCACGAAACAAACGGCTTAACATGGAGTCCGATATCAATCACCCAATCTCTGGTCTGTCCCACAAAAACAATAAAACAAAAGCAGTCATACAGTCAGAAAACTTTTACCCAACATCCTGCTCCACTGATCTGTAGCTCACTGGTCCACATGTGACCAATTAAGCATCAATCTACCAACAGCAAGACAAACTAATGGAGCTCAGAGATCTCAAAGATATAAATCAATGTCCGATAACATGATTGGGCACAACAACTTCAATAGTAACATTATACACTATTGACATAAGATTTGGTAATAATGAATGCTCTGGCTCTAATATGGCTCATATTGGTTTCATCACATCATGAGCAACAAGGCGTATGGTTATTAAACACGAATATGAGGTCATATATGACCTTTCTGTCGGCCTGTGACCTTGAACGGTGGAACCGATGGAAAAATTTTGCACGCATTATTGGTGCTGCAGGATTTCACCGTTAAACATGCCGTGTGTGTGTGTGTGTGTTGCACTCTCTGAGTGACCCTTCTAGATGATTTAGTTCTCAGCAGTTTCACTCTATTTTGTGTTGTTTGAACTGTCACAGCCTCGTTGCCGAGTTTTCTCCATTTTCAGAATCTTTGCATTCGTTAACAACATCGAAACTGCGGCCCGATCTATGAATAAATTGTGCTTAATAAGATGACATGCACTTCTCACTTTAAAGAGTCAAACTGACACTTTTATAATGCAAAGCCTGCTTTAAAGTGGCATAGGGGGAATCAATTTCTCATACGCCATATTGGTCATACGGCAGTTTCCTATTTAATCTCTGAGAGTCATGCAGCACATGATGGGCACTGGATGAGTCAGTTTAATCTGATCTATCTGTGAAAAAAATCCAATAAGGACTTTCTCTCGTGTTCACATGGGATCCTGCCATTAAAGTTGACATAAAGCCTTTCTGTGGCTACTTTTTAGTGTGACATATTTCAGACTGCGATGCCAAATCTGTGTGTGTGATACGCTTTGTCCAACATGTTGGAACACTTTGATCTCACACAACCACAGATCACCACATTTAAAAAATGGCCTTCATACCATAACCAGGCTTTTAATTTCATCCATGGTTTCCTTCTCGTCCGCATTTTTGCCTCTGTATAATTGACTTTTTACAGGTATCAGCCATCTCTGGACATCTCCAGGCGAGGTTGGTTCCCATGTTCCTGGCTCAGCCTGCTCCTTACCCGTCCACTCTCCACCTCCCAGTCCATTAACAGTTATTTTCCAGAGGGATGCCTGTCGGGGATCGTCGGGGTCCAGGTGTCTCTGCGACTGCCGACCCGTGTTATCAGTGTGCCTCAGCAACCGGGCCCTTTTACGAATAATCCCACTGCCACCACACCCCCTCCTGCACACCGGCTAACCCCTCTCTCAGCGACAATTCCCTCTGGACCCTCAATAGCCAGACTCAGACGTGATCAACTGCATGGTTCAAATACCCCCCACCACCTGCCCCAAGGCTCTCTTATCAAACAGAAGCCCAGAAGAAACTGACAGGGATTACAGCCGTTGCTGTGTTAATTATAATCCGTTTTAACGACGAGGGATAGGTGGCCAGGTGGAACAGCCACACAAGACCAATTTGATTATCCTGGAATTATTTGTCTTTGGAGCTCTCAGACTCCCTCTTTTTCTCCTCCTTCCCTCTTGAAATGACTCTCCGTCTCTGCTTTAAAAAAAAAAAAGAGTGAGGTATCCTTGATGCACTCAAAGACACGTTATTTGTGTTTTTCTATTCAGAGTGCTCTTTACTCTCTTTTGCACACACTGTCACAGCTTCCCGAGGGGGAGTCGCTTTATCTCGCTGAGGATGAACCATTTGAAACACAGCCAATTAAAAATCTGGGTGAAGAGGCCTGTTTTTTTTTTTTTTTTAATTTTGCCTTGACAGGGGAGATGTCCTTTCACCTAAAGCAGCTCCAGCTGTTTGTTTTCCACTTTCTCCTGGGAGGCTCGCTCTCATCCTTATCAACCATGCTTATTGCAACGAAACTGAAATAAAGCTTATTATTGCATAGTTTTGTTTTGCTCATGTTTTGTTCTCTTAACCAGACATTTTCTGAGATCTTGTCTCATATCTTTGATCAAATGTTTATGGTGGGAAAATGAAAAATTCAGCGCGAATTATCTGGCTAACAACCCAACATTGTGTTGCCTTGTTTCAGAAAACACATCAATTGGAGACATTTTATTCCAAAGGCTATTGATTCACTTTAAACAGGGAGATGAGTGAGTTAATGGTGCATAAATATCTAGCTGTGTGCCTTGAATATGGCCAAAGCAGCTTTGATGCATGACGATACTCTTTGTTACACATCAGAGGGAAGCATTCTGTTCACATTACAATGCATCATTTCGTTCATTAAATTTCCTTCTCATATCCTGTGTTGTTATCACTGATAAGCAAATTGATCTGTATTCCTGCTGAAATGGTGGATGGGATCAAATTGCGATGGTAATAAATTATATTGATAAAGTCATAGGCAGGGAAACATTTGATTTTGGGCAGAAGGATGACTAGATAATGAGAGAGTGTGTGTGTTTGATGCAGCTGTTGGCTTCCTGCTCTGCAGTGCACAGCTCTGTTCATGTTCATTTTTCATTTTTCATCAATTGTAAACATGCCAGTTAATCCTTCACTAAAAAATGCTGTAATTACGATTTTTTAGGAATTAATACATTGTGACTCTTATTGTAAAATGTATTTCAGTGTGTTGAAGTAAAGATTTACTCTCTGCTACAGTATTTGGCATCATTAATTAGATTCAGAGATTTTCAGCAGCTCGTCCATATTTAAACATCCTTGTGCCACATCTTTGGCTCTTTCAAATTTACCCTGTCTGATCACATTTGCTTTGTAATTAATCATTCTAATTCAGCAACCTCCTAGAGAAGCATATGCTCCCAGGCCAGCTAATTCAATCATTCAATTTCCAGCGCTCAAAGCAGTTCTTCATAAGGATCCAGATATTGTGGGGGGGAAAAAAACATCAAAATGTAGAGATTATTTAAATCCAAAATGAGACCATTCCTGCAATTTTATGGGAGACTTGATCCTCGAGTGGATGATGGTATCACATAACCAACCTCTATGTTGTGAGGCTAGGTGAGGATGGTTGAGTTAAAATTCTCTGCTGACCCGAAATCAATGCCATGACCCTGTCTGCTTGCTTAACCAACCACACCTTCGCACTTTCAGCACATGGAGACAGGCAGTATGTTGCATGCCACGATGATAAACATGCAGCTGATTGAGTTCACAACCCTGGCTTCAGGAGCAGCAGCCCGGGCTGCCAGTCGTTTTGAGGTACTGGCAGAGTAGAGATGCCTCTCTCTTTCAGATGCAGCCACATACAACATCTTTACAGCATGAAAATAATGTGCTGGAAGCCTTGCAGAATATACGGTCCATTCCATTCTTGTGATTACTGGCAAAGACCCATAGCTTGGTTTGACGTTGTCTGCTCACATACAAAGGTAGAAACTAATCATTTTATGATTCATAGAAAAGCCTGAGTCTGTGAGCACTGCCAAGTACAGTCATGAAAAGCAAAGTTTTTGCAGAGCCACATTCTTGCAACATTAAAATTTACATTTCAGCTGCCAAGGATATTATGTGCTAGGATTTCGCCAGACTTTAGTTTTAGGTGAGATGGCCGCTCTTACCACCCCCTCAACAGTCTTGGACACAGTGTGAGCAGGAATCTGGATATAGGCTATAGCACGTCCATTTTTGTAGAAAAGTTAAATTAATTGTTTGAATAGTTATCATTCAGTAGTTCTGTCTGGGTGAATTTCATCAGTCTGAGATATACAACAATAGCTGCTGAATCATTCAAGATAATTCTGATGCAACTGCAGAAAACCACAAGAGGCAAGAAAGTGGTGAGAAGTACCAGACTGTTAAAGAAGTCAAGAGTAGAGATTGAATAAAATTCAGTCATTTGTCCTCACCTGGAAGTGCATGTTCGAAAATTGATCTTGTTCCAGCCACCAGGAACACCTTCTCTCTGTTCAATTTGTTGGCTTTTATTTAGTTAGTTGCGAGCCGTAGGAGGAGGGTTAGTGCTGCTGCGGAGACAAGCCCATTTGAGTCACAATGGAAGGGCAAGGCAAAGCATTTTAAAACCTTGGGAAATAAGGCCTGGGTCACGGGGATCTGAGGTTCACAGAAGCATTGCACTGAGCATTGGAAAGTCAATAGCGGAGTGGAGCTCAGAGTTGGTGCCACCGAGGTAAGGTTGGGGGAGGGGTGTTGGGTGGGGAACAAGGGCAGGGGGTGTTAATAGAATCAGGGATTCTCTAGGATGAGCCCTCAGTGCAGGCCGGGCTTCAGAGTTGACAGGTAATCACTGAGTGTCATTGGAGACCAGAAAAAAGCGCTTCAGCTCTTGGATTGCGCTCTTGTTCTTCATATCACTGTCAGAATGTGACATGTGATGCAAGACAAATCGTCACTGTAATCCTCACAGTTTTATGTGGAATTCACAACAATCGGCCCACCCGGTGATAATGTGATGCGGAAGTGACGCTGCCCCTCTCCAATTTGACACTAATAAGTCTAACTGTGGGATTTATAATCCCTTTATTCTTGCACAGAAACTTTCTCGGAGATCTTATAGAGTGTATTGTTGAAGAGAGAGGAGTTGAGTGGATTATAAATCACAGCCAAGTCATATCTCTGGACCAATGCATGCTGATGGCTTATAAAATGAAAGGACGCTGCCTGTGGGCCTGCATCTCAATTATGAATCCTCAAAACTTCTGTCTAAACATTGTCATTCATCCATCTTTTCTGTTTTGTAGCTGCACATTGGTGGTGCACAAAGTAGTAAAAGAAATACAATCTTGAGAATGTCATTGCTTGAAGTGTGAAATTTTAAGATTTCATCGCATCAAATGTTTCTATCATTCTATTTTATTAATGGTTGCGCATTTCCCATCTTTTTTTTTTCCTCAGAACCTGCAGCCTTGCTGACTCCTGTGCCAACCCCAGCAGGAACATCAGTGGGTGGGTACTTGACAAAGCCAGCGCCAGGGGGTTATCAGTGCTCAGTGCTGCTGGAGGTGTGACACAGTTCCAGCCCTCGACACATTGATTCGCACAGGATTAAGCCACTGCATGATGCTTCAGGCGGAAGGCCTGGCCCAGTTGATTTACCGTCCCTGTCAGACTTAGCATCTTGGGAGGCCTCCTCTGCCTGGCCCCTGTCTTCTGTAGAAGGACCAGAAACCGGCATCTCCCACTGCACCAACCCGACCACCTAAAGGGATGACTGGCTGTCATCTCATTCAGGTACAGTATATATGCAAACAGCACATACTGCTCTGTATTTACTAACAGTGATTTACAAAGAAGAAAAGCTCAAGGAAAGGAATTCAAGCACATTTAAAAGCTAAGTGAGCTTTACTGTATCAATGGCTGCAAAGTAGAATGAATCAAACAGTTTTAGGGTTGTTTACAAGGACAAGCTACTTTTCACAAACATAAAATTTTATCCTAAGTTGCACAGGCTTTTCATCAAAGGAACAGAAGAAACAAGCTGTATTGTGCATTTCAGCTCTGCTTCTGTCAAGGCTGCCACGGTCATTTTGCCAGTGAAAACAGCTGCGGAAATCAGCTTGTATAGGTGGAGATGGATTTATCCTTTTGTGTTGCCAAACGCTACCAAAAACAATGCATGCACCACAGCATGGGCAAAATACTTTCAATCACTTTGAGGTGTACATGGTGTTTGGAAGCAGTTTTAACCAGAATCTACTGGATGCAGCACACAAAGAAGAGCAGAGGGATGCAAGCAGGAATTTTAGCTGAGAACACTTGAAGAATGAGCTGGTTGGCTGGATAATTGTATGGAAATCCAGGCAAGAGGGTGGCATCTGTGGTAAACGGACTGGGATCAAACGTCTTTGTTTCCTCTCCAGCCAGATCTGGCCGCTTTCCCGATTTAAGGAGCCTGGAAGATAGTCTGGCGATTGCACAGAGCCCTGGTACACCAAATTAGCTTTTGCCATTGATTTGGGAAGATCTAATCAAACATTAATTATTGTGACCACCTGTGAAAGGGAGAGTTGGGGATTGGGTGGGAGGGGGGATGCTCATCTGTTCCCTGATGATAGCTGGAGGGTCCTCTTTCTCTCTCTGAATCCCTGAAACAAGGGCCGCAGGAGACAAGAGAGGCAGATTGCATTCCATCAGATCATAAGGTATCTAATAGGATGCATAGTAATGTCTGCCGTTTGCCATGTTTCCTGTGGCCATAGAGAGCTGGGCACAATTGCTTTGACCCAGATATTAAGCAGCTTAAGAATCTGAAAGATGAGATTTTCAGGATAGCCAGCACTCTTGTTCTACTGACAGGTGCGTTCAGGAGGCAGCCAAGGCTGAGCTGAGCAAACACTGGCTAACTCTTTCAAACCTAAAGAGAGAAGAGAGAAGTAGCGTACTGACCATTATGGGTATGGCAAACGGTGTCGGACCAGAGTTATCTCAAATATGTGTCTGTGCGTACTGTGAAAAACATGACTGGGATACCTGGGGGTCATGCTTGTTTCTGTGGAAGAGAGCATTTTCCAATCAGCCGTGCCATGCTCCACGGACGGTTTTGCTTGTCCTATGAATAGTCAAATTAGACTGGTTGGAGGAAGGATGTAATTTGGGTGCAGTCAGGTATGGCTTCCAGTGCAGTGCGGCCCGAGAGGTTGGCTAGTAATCAGGACGCTGAGGTGTCTAATTGGCATATGGCTGTGAAGGTGCCAGACAACGCTGCCCATTCATCCAAACAGAATAAATTCTCTGGCCATCAACAGCATGAAGCAGAGGTAGCCTCCATAAAAACAATGAATGCGTTATAATTCAAAGTGGACAAATCCTGTGAAGCAGAGTGACCAAGATAAACTTTATCACTGTGATTAAGGTTGACAGATTAGGGATTTGACAGAACTGGACAATAGGACAACCTGACCATATGTGTGAGACCCTGGATACAATTTGGCACATAGGATAATGGGTTCCACTCTGTCTCCAGGACGTTCTTGTCCATTAATTTAATGCTTTTACCCTGAAAAAAGTTCCTTCTTTGTAATTTTTTCCAAAATGAAAACAGTCCAATGTTCCCTCATTCCTATGTTCCCTCAAAATAAAAAAAATCCCAATGTCCTCTGTGACATCCAAACTGTATAATCTGATTTGAAGAAACAGGTTCATTTGGAGAACATGGATGATGCAGGCATCTGTAATGAGCCACCTGATGTTGAACGCGTGCACGACAGTGGCGATGGAAAGATGGATGGGACACTTACAGTTTATCAGAGAAACAGATGTACAGTGTGGTCGTCCACAAAGATGAAGACTGTGAAGATTTTTAGTGGCTTATGGGAGATATTGTTGTGCATGTTGTTAATGATCAATGTCATGTTTCTGGCCAATATTGTTAATGCCAGCATTGCCAAGTTTGTTATTTATTTATATTTAGTTATACGTTTTGTAATTTTAGTGCTAAGGTCTGTCTTATATAATCTTTGCAGTTTTAAACATTTACACTGATGTAAGGCCCTGGGAACATAGATAAACTCCTTGGACAATATGGAAACAAATAAGACAGACAGTTGCCAGCAGGCAAAGCAAAGAAGATTTGTGTGTGTGTGCACTGAGTGTAAACAATTCTCATACAAAAAGTGACCAAAATACCTATATGTGTGCAATTTCATACCAAACATAAAAGAATACTTGACATCTGACAGCCCACTTCCCCCCTGAGCTGCCGTCTCCGTCCTCATTATTGACTCTCACGGCAGCAGGTTTCGACTCTCAGGAGGGAAACTCTTATCTGGAAGATTTTTATATATAAAAAAATTGGCATACTTCAACATAAGTGAGGACTTCAGACCTCGCAGTGCAGCCAGCAATCTCCAGAACAACATCAACAACAAGTGCATGAATTTAGCTGCAAGCTGCATTCTAGCAGATTCAGTGTGCCAACTATATTACCTTTTAATCTAAATTCATAGTGTAGGCTATATCTGCATTTATAATCTGTGAAATGATTAATATTTTTCTGCAGTGATACAGCAAGTTGTACCTGCTCTTATAGGGAGTTTACCTCCTTGAATTTGATGTTAAGTTCATAATAACTGCTGTGGAAATAAGGTCTATATGAACCAAGTGGGTTGTGGTCTGCAACTGTAAAGAGGAGATGAAACCAATCTCATCTGAAATTGCCATAATGCAGTGAAGTGGACAAAA
>OMLF01057423.1:11618-46159 GCA_900302615.1 Holocentrus rufus | reverse complement strand
TGTTGCTTCTTCTTGTTGTCTGTTGATTCTGGCACTTCTATATGAGAATGTTTTATTTATTTATTTATTTGTCTATCTATTTATTTATTTATTTATTGCATTTGTTTTTTTCATCTTTATCTCTTCCTTCTTTCCTCCTTTTCCCTCCTCGTTCTCCTCATATTCTTGCATCTCTCTCTCTCTCCTGTCTCGTTCCAGAACCAATTTACACCTTGATCACCTCAATGTTTAGTTGCTTTTATTTCTTCTTCTTTTTTTCCCACCCTTTTATTGTATACATGTAGTGTTAAAGTCTCACACTTCCTATTGCTTATCCCTGATGTGATGTCTTTGTAAATATTCTTCCCTGTGTGCAAGATTTCTCTTTTCTTTGTATATAATAAAAACAATTGGTCACTTGCTTCTTCAACAAGTTAAAAAAATCCTGCAGTTTAATATTAAGCGCCATCTTGGACTCAGCCCATATGTTTGAATGATTGTGTTACCATTTCTGAGATGATAAACATATATCAAATTTCTAAAAACCTATGTATCGTAGTGTAGGTGAATGTTATTATTATTATTTTTTTTTCAGAAACTGAATCATCAGCCGTCAGCCCCTTGAAAAGAGTCCCTGAAAGCATCAGGTGTTGCAAATCTAATGCCATATTCATTAATTTTGCTGTTCTTGCAACACAATTAAAGGCCTAGTGAATCCAGGACTAATCCCTAACACGCCTAGGACATGAATCACAGTGGCAGGAGATAGGAATAAATGAGCTGCAATAAAAAGGTGCTAATACCCTCTATTATTCCAAGCTTAAAGTCTCACTCTCCTTCATTACATGTTCCCACTTCCACCTTGGGAGGCTGAGATGTTCAAGCCTCTCTATGACTAATTATTTTTGGTCTATGTGGGAGGAAAGGCAGGCATGTAATCACACTCATACGGTAAATTTGGTAGGGGAAAAAAATGGATGAAAAACTGTGATACCCGGGTGAGATGGTGCAATGCAGTCTGCCAGCCGACTCTGAGGCCCATGTTTTTAGCTTAAGAGTTTGACTTATTCGCCTGGGACATGCTCTGTGCAGCAGTCTCAGCATGTCTGAGACCCTCAGCTCTCTCCCCTGTTTTAAAAGAGTGCGGCACAATGTTTACTCCGGACGCTTCCGCCCATGTCTTCAGCTGTGAGTTATACTGAAATCGGCCTATTTTATATCCGTCCCACAGGAGTAAGAGAGGAAGCGAAGTCAAAGGGCTGGACTATGATTCTAAAAGATGACTTTGGGGTCATTGCCTGGACATGGCGAGCTGGGAACTACCTCCCCCTCTTCTTCCTCTTGACTCTCATTTCCATTCAAGTCCAGTCGGACATCGAGTTTCCCAGGGACCACCATTTCTCATGGAAAACAGGTAAGAAGCTGCAGTTACTGTCATCAGTTCCTGGTGTGTTAATCATAGCTCTCGATTTGAGTATTGAAGCACTCATGATTCAGGTCAAGTCTCTGGCATCACTGGCGCTAAATTGTTTCTATTTAGTTAATATTAATTATCACACTGAGAGACAGTTACACCGTTGCTCTACATTTTTTTTATGGTTGGCCTGTTAGTACTGTAGAAAACCGCTCCAATGTGAGGATTCAGTGAGAAAACTTCTTCTAACCCTCTTCATGCAGTTGGATGTGCTGTGTGTGTTAGCTTCAGTGTTTACTCTTAACACACATTGGGTGGTTTTCTCACCACAGCCAGAAAGTCTTTACCACTTCTCATTACTGGAGAAAATACTCTACCATCAGATTCACCTACAGTGCAACCAATTGTGTGGTGAAAATAATGCTCTATTTTCGACACCAGTGGGAAGCACATACAGTAGACCCCTATTGGATCAGATGATACAGCCAGCAGCCTAGTGCTCCTGGGTGGTTAGCATAATAATATATGCTTCCTGAGTGACTATCCATCTCCAGCCCTGTGGTGACAAGCTCTGCTCGGATTGTAATCATAATGATGTGTATGCTGTGGTAATGTGACACAGTTAATGAGACATTGCAGTACAGTAAATAATGATGTCCAGGTATGCACTGCTGTTGGATTTATGGCACTAGTCATGGTTTGGTGAGCTGGTTGCACTGTGGCATGTTTCATACATGCAGCTGTCTGTGAATGTTGAATCCTAGAACATAGGTTTTCCAAGATTTGCATGATCAAATAGGTGATTTCTGCAGCTTATGAAAAGCTTTATGCACATAGCACTGCATTCTGCATGTGTTTACATACAAACGTCTATTTTGTAACGGCTTGTGTAGGTTTTAGTTAACAACTGTGAGTCATCTGTGATGATCCTCTTTGGCAAATGTATTGAAAAATGATGTAATCAGTATTTTCCTTATAATGGGAATTTGAGGTAATCTTACGATTCATCTGTTACTCGCTTCACAAATTCAATTGAAAATGCATTTCCAAAGCAGCTTGCAGAGGAAAACTTTGCTTCCTGCACAAAAGCCCCTCTTGCTGTGCGATTAGCACTTTCATTTCTCACTCTGTGGTTGGGTAATGATACTGCCCAAGTGATAAAGAGATTGATTAATTTCACTTGAAAGAGCGTATGTTCAAAAGGGATGTAATCGGGACACCATGAGTGAGGATTTGACAACCTCACACGGCTAAGATGGCTTATGAGTTGTTGGTTAACTGGTAATGAGAATCACTTCAAGAAAAAAAATCTCACACTTAAGACGCCGCACTTCTGCATTTGTTTTTATGATGTCAGCTCCATGGCAGAGAAACCCATTTAAAGCAGCGTTACAATTGGTGTCACAGTGCTTTGAAGTTCGGCTATAGTAAGTCCTGAATGAAAACTTAATCAGTCTTTAAAATGAGCCATTTAAAAACAGATACAGGTTTTTCCAATACTGGTATAGGTATCGCCCTTCAAAACTTGTCTAGTCCTGATAATTCTGGTATGAAGATGCTAGAAGAAGATATTTTGTGCAAGTATCCATGATCTGAATTTGATAGTTTTGGATTGGGTGGTAAAATACTAATAATTCAGTCCAAGATTCAGTGTTTTCCACAGTTTCATTCTTGGCAGGGTGGGAAGGCTTCTGAAACAGCATTTAGAACAATGGTTGTCAATCACAATCACCATTTGAGACTCAAGAGTGCAGGTTTTCTTTCCAAATCAGCTGCTGTAGGGTTTGGCCGGAATGAAAATCTGCACAGTCTGGATGGCACAGGAATGATACCCACTTATTTCAGCCATCATATGGCGCTACAATTCTCCCATGAAACTCCTACAAATGCAGTTTTTTGCAGTTGATTGGCTCCCACGTCGCGGTGGAATGATGTCTCACATCAGGCATCAGCCCAATATATTGGCAAACTGTTATCTCTATTTAAAACACAGCGGTATTCCATATTTTCATCGAAGTCAGTGTAGATTATGCACAAGCTTCCGTGCTGCAGTGTATAAGGGAATGTTCATGATTCTTAAAAGAAAGCATCAGTTGCATCTCCTTTCATCAATGAGCCCGGCTATATTACTGTTGAACTTGTCAAGTTAAAGTTGGGATGAAGTGCTCTAAATTATGCACTGCCAGCCTATTGTGTTTGGTGTGTCTATCCAGGCCAGAAGCATTGTGGGGTGAATCTTTGTGCGAGCCAGTTCCCAGAGCTATGGCTTAGCTGAGAGTGTGTGCCTCAAACACAGAGCCGGAGAGCCATTTAAACTTGACCTTCATCAGTGTCTGGGAGAGCAGAATAGAGCACCAAAGAATGCAGCTAATAGGACAATCATTTAGCTCTTTAAAGAGAGCGTTCAAAGACACTGAAAAACAATCCTTTTAAACAGCCTGAGCTTGCCCTTTTTACAGTGAGTTGCACATTTATAACTGGTTTGTGGTGAAGCATATTGCAGTGCAGCTCCTCGCTGCAGCAGAATTTAACATGAGATGCTAATAAGAGTTAACACCTACTGTGTAAGCTGAGAGGGCTTTTCCATAACTACGCTGGGCGTAAATAGTCAAACAAATTCACAGCTCCAAGAATAAAATCAATTCTCAGTGTATTTCTGATGGCAAATTACTTTTAGGAAAAAAAAAAAAAAGCTATAGGAGCTATAGGAGCTATTGTGCATGTAAATGTGTTCCCTGTGCAATTACCGGCACAACAGCAGTGCTTTTTATTTATACACAACGACTTGATTTGCTTTTCCCTGTACGTGAGTTTTTTTCCTGTGATTTCATTACCACACTCACTGTGTGTCCAGGTAATAGCTGTGGCATTGATGTAGATTGCATACAACGAGTTTATGTTGTAAATGCATTTCAGGGAATAACTTCTTGATGACTGAAGTTGGCGGGCTTGTTGCCTGATTAGTATGTGCTCCAACTGTCTTGGATGGGTTTAGGACAAACATATTGCCACCGAAACCCTTGAGTACACCTCTTAAATTTTGTTTTTGAATTTCAAAGAATTACATGAAGTCCCGTTAGCTTCGGCAGGGGAGCGCTGATATCCTGCAAAACGGCGTTTCAATTGGATTTATTTTGAGTTCTGTGAGCATCTGCATTTCAGCGCGGCGGAGAGACACCATGTTCATCCGTTGTCAGCTTTAGTTTTCTCAGGAAGTTGGGTCGTTTCTCAAGGGTGTGCATTTGTCATCTTTGAAATAAATGTAATCTTTCTGTAGAAGGTCTTTAACGATGCAGGGATTCATTTTTTAAAAGTTATTTATATTTTTGTTTTTTTTTACAGCTTAGTTTTACAAACACGAAAAGAGCTGCTTTTTTTTTTGGTAACAAGTGAGAGCTCATCCCAGATGGGGTAACACACTGTACATCAAAGCTTCTTCTTTCTCAAAAAGCACTTTTATCGATTAAGCAGAAATATATCTACCATAAAGATGTTTCAGTGCACAATAAGGCTGTGTTAAATCTGCACAAAATTAATTTGCTATTGCATTTTTTTCCTGTCAAGAGTATCCAACCGGTTTGGAAAGTACAGTATTGTATCTCTAAGGAGCAGTATCTTTATCTCTAATGTGATTTTCCAAAATAGTCTTTAGGTAGGAGCCTGTAGCGATCACCATGGTTGATATTTGCTTCGTGACTATATATTCTCATTTACTCTTGCTTGTTTATTATTCCTTTCGTCAGTGGGAAATTAAGAGTATGTGATGTGATGCTGTTGTGATGAATCCCGCTGGTGTCCTCTGGAGATGGTTAAGGCTCTCCACAGTTCATATAAAATTATGTGGGAACTTTAAGCTGCAAGAATCAGCTGAGGGGCAATGATTTTCGGAGAATGGGAAATCAGTAAAGGTTTTCATTAATGAGAATGATCTCAGCTCCTGGGCAGGATTAATGGAAGAGCTTAAGGGGCTAAAGCCCTGGGACCCAGCAGGCTTACAAGGAGCCTCAAGGCCTTAAATAAAAAATAAACATACTGTATATATGTGGAGTCACGCAGCCAAATTTACATGTCATTTCAGAGTCAGAGTGGATGTGTGTGTGTGTCTGTGTGTCTGTGTGTGTATAGTATGTGTGTGGGTTTGCAATTTCGCCACACTTCTGTTCTGCTGCAACATTAGAAGCCGAAATCAAACAATAACGGTGAGTTGCTGAAATTTGGATCTGCAGAGCTCGAAGGAGCCAGAGAATGCTACTCAAATTTAACCAAATGGCACGGTGATTTACACTCATTTCTTTGTGAAAAGAAAGAGAAATAAAACAAGAAAGAAAAGGGAAAGAAAAACAAGAAAAAAAAATCTCAGACTGGGGGAAACATCCCGAGGTTCATCAATAACTCGTTACTCTAACAACGTTTCTCTCATGTTCCAAAACGGAAATAAAAATTGTACTGAAGCAGCGATGCAGAGTAAAGAAAAGTAATAACACTTGTGGTTAAATTAGGGAAAAGGCAATTTCATCATTATGAATTAAAGAGTCTTATGGTTTAGGGACTAACCACAGCGCCTCATGTTTCTGCTCCTCAGCACCTCGCACAAGGTTGGAAATTACCTTTTAGCCTCCGGCGATCGCTGTAAACAAGCCGGCGCTGCCATGGCCTTGTTGCTGATAGCGAGCAACCACAGGATAACAGGGTTTGTATGGGAGGAGATACCAGCTCACTCTACAAAACCTATTGTTCCGTCTAATTTTGGTTTCCTCTAACAAAGAAACAACTGCAGACGCATCCAGATGATAAGACACCCAAAGTCTTGCAGTTGGCAAATTGGTTAATTTTATAGGTCTGGCTGGAGAGGACGTCCTCAGATCGCCTTTATTTGTTCCTTCCTTCAAATCCATGATGCTGCATCCTAGAAATTGCTGTGCACATCTCTCACAGAGCGAGCATGAGGAGAGCTAAACTGTTGGTCACTAAGGGCATCCATTATAAATGTTACAATCTAATTTTGGCTTTTAACAAACACGCACCCACACACACACACACACACACACACACATTCACACAAATACTGTATGTTTGCTCACACACACATATACATCTAGATATGTAGCCAAGATCTTACATGTTGATTTGTGTTTATCTCAGATGGTGTGTGTGTGAGTCAGCAAATGAGCGTCTGTGTACCTGCGTCTTCCAGCCATGCGATGTTAGAAAACAACGAGGAGATGTTGTTTTTGAAATCAGGGAAAGTCAGAATTGATCGACAGACTTTACACCAAATTCTTTGAAACATCCAGCAGCCTTAAATCAGATTTTGCTGCTTGCACTGTAAAATTTGAGACAAAACATTTGGATTTTCTCGTGCACCGAAAGTCAACAATACAACACTCACAATACACTTACATCCTCAGCTCGGTATTGCTGCTCATATCTGATGCATGTATTTTTTCTTGTGATAACTCTTTATAGGGGAGTGTGGTGCTGGTTCTGACATGTAGATCCTGTCTGCACCCTCAAGGTTTTGTCCCACAACTTCACATTGTCATGTTGTAATGGAAAAGGATGTTATTTCACTTTCTAGAGAGCGTGATGTACCTACTCACGATCTGTCCACTTGAATGCTCTTGAATGTTCTCCATGCCTGTTGATCTGACAAATTTGCAGAGTTCTCAATTTCTCAGGAGGGATGCAAATCGCTGTCTGAAACCTTTTTTGCGCAAAAAATTAGGCCTCCGCTGCAAAATATTGATTCAGGTCCTGTGTAGAGACTTGGGTTTGAGCTTTAAATATTTTCCAAAGATTTCCCTTTTTCTGAATGGCACTTTTCCCCCCAAGAATGTGATATTTTTTAATCCGTCTTCCTGAGTTTAGCCACACCTTATTACTGTGATGTTTTATTGTACTAAACTGATATTAATCTCACCAAGTTTCAAACTGCTCCAAAGTTTTGTCCCACAAGTTCACATTGTAGCCTTCCCCTCAGTGAAAAATGACTGTTATTGAGCTGTAAATATTTAACTGAGTTGTAAGTATTTAATTCATTTTGTTGGGAACATTCAACATTTCTTACAGTGCATATTAAACAGATGAATTTGTAACTGTTTGGCCTTGTGGCCTGAATAAAGTTGATGTCAAACATGCACAAACAAAATTATTTTTCTGAAATATTTGATCAACTAAATTTGGTGGATAGGTTATAAATCTTTTCTATTACCCAGGCAACAAAACGAATACAATTAACGACGGCGTTGCCCTTTAACAACCAACTTTATGTTTTGGCTCCTGAACTTTAAAGATTAGAGTCAATATTGACACGCCGGTTCTGGAAATATGAATTGAACTAAAACCCCAACCTGGACCTGTATCTGGATTAAAACACATAATTTGTCCATTCCTCACTGGCAATTTGTACTCTACCACATAATTACTTCTGAAACTCAGTCTTCCCAAGGACAGATACTCACTCTTTGTTCATCTTAATGACTCCTGTGTGCAAACTGTGCATTTGTTGTTTCAAATTCAGGAGTTTCGAAACGCCCCTCGGACACTGGTACATATTAGATGATAAAGCAATGCCAGTGTTTGATGCCTTCATCAAGTATCAGTTGATTCTCCTTTACTGAAGCATTTGTCTCTCCATCAGTTGTGGCGTAGCATGAACGCCGACATCTCTGAGTCATTCTTGTCTCCTGTTCTGAGGGCCTGGAGCAAACCGAGGATGTGCAAGGTTTTAAAATTGTATTTATCTAAAATTCACCGTGCTCAGTGGTCTTGTAAGTAAGAGTATCACCCTGAGATTGAGACCTTGGGGGTTCGCTCCCTGTGGACTCATAACCTGGCACTCAACAGATTTTTCTAAAGTTAAGTCCTGTAACAGAGTGAAGATCTGTCAGTGTGCGCTGCGTGCTGGGACATAAATCTGTCCCTGACAATGCAGTTTCGGTCGAGCCTGGAGTTAACAGAGTAACATTATATGGAGGACAGACATTTCAGAAGGAAGGGGATCTCTGCTTTTATAGATATGAGATCTGAACAGCTCTGGAGAGATGCCTTGAAGCATTTAGTTTTTACTGGTGTAATGAAATGCCAGGTTTCACAACTTCTGATGTATCAGTGCACTAATATTTTTGGTACAGCAGGAGCCAAGCAGGAACTTGGTCCATTGTGAGTTATTTCCAAAGCAAGCAAGTTCAGTTTTGATGTTGTTTTGTTGGTGGCAGCTCAGTCACCACCGCTGTCATTTTTATTATTATTTTTTTTTAACTCTCTTTTGTCCAACAGTGCAGTATTCTCCATTTCCTCTCCCCCATCTGTTTGTCGTGACACGTCCTCTATTTGGTCTCTCTCCTCGCACTTTGTGAACACCATAATGCTTTCAAGGTGTTTTTCCTCTGCTCTATTCATATAGCATCAATTATGCAGCTCGGTGTTACGTTTCAGCAAATTTCTGCAAATGTGCACAAGTGTTGTCTCATTAAAATTTGAAATAAGGAAAAACCATTTTTATCTGGCTCCTCGTCTGCCTCCCTCAGGTCGGCCAAATGTAGTCCACCAAGCCTGCCTGATTAGGATCAAGGTGGAGAAAATTCAAAGTTGACTATTGATCTGAGGCTGAAAGATGCTGTTCCAATTAGATGCTGTGTATGTGGTGCTTTTTAAGACCCACATCCAACATTGTGCGAACAGCACACCACCGAGAGAAACTGTCAAAAAAGCTAATAACTCTATAACAAACATCGGCTCCGCTTGGTTTCATTTTTCTTGATCAGCACTGAATGCACCATAATTGTAATTGCCAACAGTGGGAGCGAGCTATCAGAGCGACCTTGACAGAATTTGAAGGGGTTCTTCAAAGGGCCCTTAGCATTGATTATGCGATCGAGATGCCTTTTGAACCCTGTGTACTCTTATCTGTCTGACTGGGAGGGAGGTGATTGAGGTTGTCATATAAGCTGGCGGCCAGTTTTCATGAGAGCCACAAGGCAGGAGATCCATGGCAGTCAGATCCTTAATCCCATGAGAGCATTCACAGAGAAGAGTTAGCTTTCACAGCCGCTCTCCTCCTCAGAAGACCTTTTCAAGTGGTGATGGGCTTTCACGTCAACCTTATGCAAAGTGCTCCAATTCTAGTCGAATCTGCCACAGCTGAATTTTTCCATGGGGGCTTCAGGGAGACGGGAAGAAACCAGCCAATAATAGTTTGCAACTGAGGAAAGGAATAATTATTAAGACTGGATGTAGCAAGTGGAACCATCTCACCACGGTTAAAATAGATTCAAGAGGTCATGATCTCATCTATGACGTGCTGCATTACTCAGGCAAATGGTTTCTTTTCTATTTAAAGGGACAGGTCACACAAATTAATGCATTTTATCTATGCTACTCTATAATTTGCTTTCTAAAAATATATATAGGGACAATAGGTATGATAGATGGCCTGACAAATAAACTTTCTTTCAGAGTTTTTAGTGTTTTGTAGTCCAGGTTAATTCTCCTGAGCAGCAGTCTACTAACCCTGTTTGGCCCTGGCTCGCCACAGTCGTGATAAACAACATAAAGTCTCGTATTGGTGGCACTTTCTGCCCTGTGTGAGTGACCTTGTCGTTGTGTGTACTGTTTGTCTATGTGAGGAGCGTACATAAAGGTATGGTATAGATAATTTGTCACAGAGTGGCATGAGCTGGGCATTTGACAAAACATCTGACATCACACAATAGGTTTCATTATGCTTTATAATGTTATTACTTGATCATTTTGTGGCAAATTTTTTTTGTGCCACATTTCAATTGACAGTGCGCCGTACAAACTGTAATTGGGAAGGAAAACTTATTTGAGTTTTAATTCTCGAAAGAAAATATTTGCCGCTCAGATGAAACCTGACACTGTTGAAAGATTTTTAATAAAATACTCCGCTTTCCAAATATGAACATCATAAGCCTGAAGGTCTCAATCAAACGGACTCAGTGTGTGTCCAGACCGGAGCAAAAATATTTTCAAATGAACCACAGCGTTTATGAGGGATGTTTAAAATCAAAGCAAATCATAAAGGTTTAGAAAACTATATTCCATCTCCATCTTCGTCCAGCTGCAGTTCCTTTGACAAGCTGCTCTCCATGTTGTAATGGTCTTTGTCAGCACAAATGATTATCCTCCCTCCTGCAGGAGGAACTACAAGTAAATAGGTTACCAAGTGATAAGATTTCTCATTTCCTCCTGCGAGTTCTGCCCTATCTCTGGTTTAGTACTATATCTTCCTGTGTCTGGCAATTAATAACATGATATTTCATGGCCCGGGGTGGATGTGTCACTTAGCTGAAAAGATCTCTTCACAATTATGGAAGTGTCAACTCCTTTCTGATGCACTACCCTCGGTAAGAGAGAAGGGAAATTTTAATCTTCTCTGTATTTAAACAGCAGCCTCCACAGGGACATGTTAGAATAACTAACTCGGTGTACTGTCAGTGTGTTTGACCCAGTGGGGAATGCACTGGAGAGGCTCAGGGGAGGAGAAGCCAAGTAGATTTTATCATTACCTGGGAAACGCTCGTATGTGAGCAATTTTCTGATTGGAGAACGCCGTCTATCGAGGACACTTGTTATATTTTACCCTTTGATTAACTGCTGCGTTAGATTAGATGAGCCCTGTGAAGTGATGGTCAGAGGAAAGGTGATGACAGGCGAGGAAAGGAGGAGAGAACAGGAGAGGGGAAGTGAAAAATGGAGAAGAACGATCTGCAATAATGATGCGACCATGTGCCTGACTTGTGCAAAGTGCTCCATATACATGCCAGATATTAACGGAACAAGCGTGATTGCTGTTGTAAATTTGGCTGTATAAAAAAAAGAAAAACACAAAAATCTAATACAGAATAATGATTACTTAAAGGAGCAGTTCACCCAGAATACAAAAAGAAAGATTTTTCTGCACTTACATCCAGTACAGTTTCAATGACATCACCAGTCAACAAGAACCTTCTGTCATGAATCTCAGAGTATAAATATGATCAAAGCAGCTGATCAGAAAAGAGGAAAGGAAGTGACATCACCAATCTACTCAGACGATTCGCTGTCTCAGGTTCAATAACATCAGTGTGGCTTAGCAATTCACTCTGGCCAGATTCAACCCACAGCAAAATGAATCAGGCTCCTATTTATTCTCTGAAGGTGTTCAAAAGACATGTTGGGAAAAGGAGGGGAACTAACTGAAGTAGATGAGGGAACATGCATACACCCAAAAAGCAAATTATTACCCTTCATAGCAAAATATATCGTAGAATGCATCGAATATCGCAGATTGATGATATGGAGGTAAGGTGAATTATTTTCTGTCACACATAAGTAAAGAGCTCTTGTTTTTCCTTATGTCACAAATGAAGTGTTCATTTCACTTGCAAGACCAGAACTTAAAAAATGGGACTTTAAAATCTTGAAATAATTTAAATTTCTTGTATAAGCCGTTATTTGATTTGGGCTGAGTTAAACTTTGGCTGGCGGCCTGCTGTGTCTGTGCAGCAGTTCATTTTGTTCTCATTCTCTCTGACCACTTGTTCTTTTTCATTTGTCTTGTCTCGTATTGAGAAGTTGAGCAATTCTTTGTTAATGAGCAGAGGGAGAGCTGGAGGGACCTATTGGATTTGATGGGGACAACAAACCAATTTGACTGATTCATTCTGCTAATGCTCCACTTTCCCGCTCCAGCCGCCATACAGCTGCTTTGTATAGCAGAGCTGGTGAGTGACTGGATTTTTGTTTTGTTTTTTAATCCAAAGTACTTCTTAATCACCATGCTGAGGACTTTTCTGCTCCAATATTTCACTTTACAGGAGCACAGATCGTTTATTGTACTGTATTTCAAAGCAAGCCTACTTTTTGCCGATTTTTTTCCAGAAGTGCTTTAACTGATATTGAGAAGACAGTCATGTATGAATACAACTGGATCACCAATATAAAACCCAAGCCAGCCTATAAAGGTTTGCACATATTACTTCCTAGGACTCATAAACCACAAGGTAATATTACCACATTCATTATTACTTCGTTTCACAGAGGTATTTTCCACTTGTACTTAATAAAGGACTGTTCTACTTCCTCCGTCCATGTTTATCATCAGCACAGTAAAATAGAGCACACACTAGATAATCCCTCTGGGAATAATAACAACCAAAAATAACCAACGTACAGTATCACACTTCTTATTTAGACATTTGATTTATGTTACGATTAGAATAATTCCAAAAACATATTTCTCCCAGGAAGTGTATAATGATGCTGAAATTACAACGCCGTGCAGATCATTTGAAATTTTCCGCTGTCTATAGAGAGGTCAGCACAATATGTTTTGCATTTATTTATCTCAGCAGAGCGGCTTTAGCCAGGTGTTCAAGAAGTGCGTCTTCCCACACCCACACACACACACACACACACCCCACCCCCCCGGAGCCTGTTGAAAAATCGTATTTCATTTTACAAACATCGAGTTGTTATGTTGAACTTGTGTGGAGCTCAGCTGGGAGTGCAACTCAGAAATGTAAGGTGTGAAAAATTTAAATGAGGTGCTCTTCCAAGATACATTTCAATAAAACAGCACTGAGGGGCAGAACACTGGTGTAGTAATAAACAGACAGGGATGAGAAACGGGTGCTGGTGGGTTTTGCTCTAAGGGTGCCAGGGGGGCCTCCCTTGATCAGACATAATGCTCCCAGACTGACTGTTTTGGCAGCATAAGGCCCAGTTGCTGAATGGCAGAATCAGTAACACAATGGGAAAGTCATAAAATCCAAAAAAGAGCTCATCATCACTGCTATGCTACTGTATGTTTTAGAAATGAATACCCGCAGACATAACTAATTCAATAACAGAAAATCTGATAGTAAACATGCAGCGGGAGCCTTTCTTTGGATCAAAGCAGTCGACTGTTTATAGTTAATTTGTAGCTTAAAAGAAGCTTCAGAAAATCAAAAATTCAATATCAATGATTCTGTCTCATGAACTTGTTTGAAACGAGCACAAACTCTGAAACAGATTAAATATTAGGCACAAATTATGTAAAGATAAGGATCCTCCATCACAAGTTCTTTAATTGTTCCAGAGAGGCCTTTTTTTGCCAGTATGTTGTAAAATAATAAACAATAGTAATATGTAACGACATTAAATGGCAACACACAGACTAGATTAAAGTACAATAAAAGCAGAGGAGAATAAGGAGAAGGCAAAGTGAATGAGTGTCTGTGTGATGTTTCCATATGTCTCATCGCTCGGCTGATCGCTGTTGATACAAATGTTTACGCCTGTGAGTGTTGACCAGGTGATCTGAGAGGCCGGAGGGAATAAATGGGAGTTCAGGGTAGAGAGGATGTCTGGGATCCGGCAAGATAAGTTTTTTCTTTTTTTTTTTTTCAATGCCTCTAGACTTCAGTGAAGTAACTCTGCTGTGCACCTGACAGTCCTGACAAGAGAGTTTGAAAAGATTATGTGACCATACAGTTGGTTAAATTGGTTAAACATGTGCAACAATGCAACTATTAGTAGTTAAATATGCCCTTGTTGACCTGACAACAACAAACGGGACATTTTCTCACAGAAGGTTTTAAACAAGAGAAACTTTCATGCAAAATGTAAACATGAACTTCCAGCAGGACATTTGATTGCCAATTGAAACCAGGTAAATGTCTCTGCCCCTCTTCCCTCCACATCCTTATTTTACATCATGCTGTTTTAAAGTCAAACACCTGCCTGTTTCCAGTCATGTTATCTTCACATCATCTTTTTTTTTTATGCTGGAAAAACATGTTTCTGTCACCTTTCATGCACGGGAGACGTTTATGCGTTTCAACAGATCGTGCTCACTTCAAAAAAGTTTGTAAGATCAGACTGAGATATTTTTCTCTGCATATTTTGTACATCATAACTGCTTAAGGAAACAAATCCACTTCTTTTCTCAGCTTTCCTCCCTGACTGTTGAGATTTAACGAGACTTGATAGAGGCAGTGTTACAGTAATTGTACAATGCTCGATCTTAAAAGCTGTCAGATACATCAGCATCGTTTTCCTCAGGAGCACACTGTTCTCCTGTACACCATCCTGCTCCGTGGCGTCTGGGGTACAAAGTAGTAATGCACCCAAAATTCTCTCCGAAGATTTTTGCACCCCATAATGCAAACATCTCTTGTTTGTCAGAAGGTAGGGGACGGCGACAGTCAAAGTCTTTCATCTCTGAGAATAAATGACCATACATCCTCCTCGCTACTTACCTCCAAAAGTTGTAGTGGCGTTTACTCCTCAGATCATCTGTGTTCAGAGTGCCGATGCAACAATGTATTGATCGGTGATTCTCTAAACTGCGATGCGCGGGAAGGCAGTTTGCTATTCGTTTACAGGATGTCAATTTGCCAGACACTGATGGCATGTAATTAGTATACCTGTGAAACGGCAATACATCAAGCATGGCTTTCCTCCCTCAAACGCCCCCACTTCATCATGAGAGAAAGATGCCAAGAGAATCTTAAATTAGGATTGGTGGAGTGATATTTTGATACTTTTTTTTTTTTTTGGGAGCCGGAAATTGAAACTAAAAGGCTTGTGCACACGGTCCAGTTCACTTGCAATTAAACAGCTGATTTTATTAGAGAGAAGGTTTCGGTACAGAAACCTTCCCTAGGTTATCTGTGATGATGGAGATGGAGCTGTGTGGAGATAACCTGAGGAAGGTCTTTGTACAGAAACGTTGTTCCTCATAAAATCAAATTAACAGCAAGTAAATTGGACAGTGTGTGGGAACCTTTTACTCTTGAAATAACCCAGGTCTTTGTGTTGAAGTATTATTTCTAATAAAACAGATTTAATTGTGAGCTAATGGAGCCTTTTTTGTTCAGTTGAACTCCAGGTCTCTCCTACACACCTGTCTTTGTCACATTCAGGTGTGCAAAAATGTTATTGTTTATATTTGATCCAGAAATATCCTTTGCTTTGGTTGCAGGAACTCAACAATAGTCATAGCTATGCTCAAGTTTACAAGCATTCCTGAATTGGGGAGAACCGAAAGACAATGACAAGGCTGTTTCCACGCTTCTCCCTGATGAAAAACAGGTAACCCTGGGAGACAGTCACAGCTTCTCCATCCTAATAGTCAAAGGATTTGAAAGGCTCATCATTATCCAATTACCCGTGCTGCTGCATTTTTAAATCTGCATGGTTTCACATCACACGGCGGAGGCAGAGTCCCACCGGGGCCACGGGAGGAGACAGGTGGGATCTGCGGAGAGTCCCGGTGGACGAGGCCTCGACAAGGTCACCGCTTCCCCAATTCCCTCAACAGCTTTATAAGAAAATCTGGGCAGGAGGCATAAATGAGAAGCCCTTTCACCTTCTCTTGATAACTAATGTAGAAATGTCCTTGACCAATGTCCAGCGGAGCTCCTCGGTTGTCAGCAAAAGACTTATTATACTGGGTTACATCAAGCAGTTCCTAGGTAATGAGTGTTTGCATGTGCGTTCTCTCCCCTAGGCTGTTGCTGTAAATGAGAGTGTTCTCAGTTAACCTGCCAGGTTAAATACGTGTTAGAGGCATTTGTCTGCGAGATCTGAAGAGGTAACCAGCTGCATCAGAACTAATCCAAAAATATGGTCGTAGCCTTGGGATGTTTATTTCTAATGTCTACACTCCGCAGCACACATCCATTCTGTCTGTCGCAGGTAGCATTCTGCATCTGTGACCCATTTAGCGCAATTATATTCCTTATATGACATGGCTGATATACAGTGAAGTCTACTGTCATTAGATATCTCTGCCAGCTGCATTAGTCCTAGTTATTGCCTGAAGTTGTCGCACAAAGCACCAAAAGATATCCAGCGCATGATTTGTTGTACCCGCATATCTCAGAGCAGATTCTATCTTTTTTCCCAACTTTTTGTCGAGGCTTCTGGAGTCGCTCCAGTATAGAGGTGGATTTTCAATTCGCAGTTAGTGGTGTGAAGACACCATCTGGCCAGAATCAGAGCTCCCTCCCACAATGCCTGGTTTCAGCTTCTGCCGTGGTTTTAGGAGCTGTTTTAACACAAGCCACACCGCTGGCTGCAGCACCAACTTGTTTAATGTAGTTTAAAATCCATACATCACACCGGCGCCTCTCTGTGATGTGCGTGTGTGCTTGCATAATTGCCCATCCAGTCCTTTGTGAATTCAAGGATGAAGATGACAATGTCGTAAGTGCTGAAAATAACGTTTTCAGTTTCCTGTGACACACTGAGCGCCGCTGTCCTCTTTACAGTTCCGGCAAAGACGCAGTTGAGACTTTCACTCGCATCCTGACAGCGGATCATTCAACGCGTCAGTGCGCCCAGTAAAGTTCTGTCACTGCCTGACAGCATGTGTGTGTTGGGGAAATCTTAACATTTACGAATCAAGTGCAGATTATTCTTTTGATCACGCATGGCTTTCACGCTTTGAACCGATCTGTTTGACAGTTCACATGTTTTGACAGGAAAATTATACCCAAAATACATTAGCTGAAGTGAGCGCTTGTGTCGTGACACCTGCTGTAAGAGGCCCATATTAGCCTGTTCGGTGCATTATAAAACACTATATTTCATAGCATTAATATTGTACGTTTCTTTCTCTCACTGTGTGCATTTTCTTTTGACTCAGCTTTTGGTCATTTGCACACCACAGCAGAAGTCCTCCATCTTATCTGGAGGCGATGAAGAAAGGTACATCTCCAACCTGATCTATTGGAGCTCCAGGACTATCCATTAGTCTTCTGTCCTCTCCAATAAGTCTCCTAGAGGAATGGAATCTGAAGTGTCTGCACATCTCTAATGGACTCAGTGATAACAACTAACATGGCTCCGAAGCATCTGATGACTTTGTTTGGCTCCCAGATAAAGACAGGCAAGAGACTGTGCCGCTGTATGTTTTAGTTGAAGTTATCACAGAAGTACCAGTGTGCGTACAGCAATATGACAGCCCCGCGCCGCGCCATGGAGAGATTTTTCAGCTCAAGTTTTTAAAGCAGACCAAGTTTTTGGATCTGCGCCATGCTTTCAGTGTACAGTAAAAAAAAAGGAAAAAAAAAAGCAAAAGTGGGGCTCTTGTGGCTGAATGGTCTGAGGCTTTGCAGTCTTTGGCATTACAGAGGCAGAGGTCTTATGTAACAGTGAAGTACAAATTGTTGCCTCAAGTGTCACATATCATTTCACTGTTTCCGTGGTGAGACTGATCAATTCAGATGGCAATCCAGAATGATGCAATTGGGGACGACATGAGGAGGGAAGTTCTGCTAAATAGTGATAGAGATGCTGGGAGCTGTGTAGGTTTGTCCAGTCATTATTTATTTGACCTCCCACAGATGACCATAAAATGAGGTAGAGGCTGATTAATAACTGAGGGACAAAGGGACCAGAAATGACAGATGGAGGATAACTGAAGTATTTAGTCTCAGCAGGTTACCTTCTGCAGGCTACTGGACTCGGATAATCACCTTCTCCATCAGGAGAACTCTCTTGGCGTTTGGTCCTCATAGAATTCGTCCACTGCACTACGACACTGGGGATCATTTTATGGTTGATATAAAAACAGCTGGTTCTGATTTAAATACACGATACAAAATGAACATGGGACACGAAGTCCTGTGGAAAAAAGATGCTTTCAGGCGCAGCAGCGGCTTCACGAGTTGTCATTCACATTCACAGGGCGATGCAGAAATCGACACAGCTGCAGGGAGGAGGGTGAAAAAGCTGAAACTGGCTGAGTCGTTGGCCACATTATCTCACAGCCAATCAAATGTGAGCGTGGGTTGAAATCAGTTCCCATTGAATCATTCATCTGGGGGGCTGTTGGCCAGTTGTCAGCTTAAACAAACAGCAAAAACATTAGCAATCTAAATGACTATCTTTTGCCTCTGTGAATAAAGTCACAATGAAACAGCATTTTTTTGGGCCTCTTGCTTCCTTAATTTGATGTATTTCCTGTTGAAACAGGATGTTGAGGCAGGACTTAAGGTAGAGAGGCATCATTTGAAAGTGTAAACCAATGGGAGATCAGTTAGAGCATATTGTTTAATGGTTGAATATTCAGTCATGTAAAATCAGCTTTTAAAGTTTAAAAATGATGGTTTTCATTTCATTGTGATTTTTTTTGCATTGTAACTGTAGTGCAATGCTAGTGTTGTGCACTAAATCAGATGCTGTGATGAACTCAGGACCTGCAATGTAAGAACACGTGTTTTAGGTGTTTGTATGCTGCAGCATAACAATCTGTCCGTAGCGTGCAGAGAATCTATTTAGAAGGAAAAGTCAGATACATCAGAATACAAATTGAGCTTCAGGCTTTTGAGTTAGTCTCCCATTAATGTTTATGGGCATGGCTTTGACTTTTCCTTCTTTGTAGATTTCCTGATAGCATGTAACTGTCAGAATGCTGTTCGACAAACGTTGTGATTTTGCAGTTAAAGCTGAGCGATATTCAGTATTATCATTTACAGTCTTTTAGTATTTTATTGTGATGATATACTGATACTGATTCTCATAATTCTGCCGGCTACACTGAGGATACCAAGCAGTTTTTTTTATTTAAAAACTGACTTGACAAATCTAGGCATGGAAAAATTTGACATGGTTTGAGGATGAACATTAATTTGATTATTTAACATGTGATTTTGCATGCATGAGTCATATCATGATATAAATTGATACTGAAAAAGCCTGAGCATCATGATATTGAGTTCAACCACATTGCTCAGCCTATTTGGAGCACAATGGAGAGGTTCTCTAATTATGAGAAGCCATAACAGTGAGGAGATTTAAAATGGTTTAATTTATGCTGATATGGTGAATGTGGCCTGTGAGGAATTTCTCTCAGGTCAATCAGTGTGCAGAGTTTGCCTATTTATAGGCACAAACTAACTGGGATAAAAGAGCACAACAGAACCCAGATTTTCACCGTCGTCTTCATCTCTGCCCTCGTCTTTTAATGGCGTCGTCAGCAGCTACATTGTACATACTTTACGGTGCCATCAAAGACACCGCTGTCACTTTATCTCTGTCACACGGTGACCCAGGGCACCTGCATTATCAAAACACCAGGGTCTTTCCTCAGGTTGCTGCCTGTAGATATGGCCATTAGTTCTGCTCCTGTGGTTGCGAGAGAGAAATCCCAGGTCAGCGGAAGACAGTCAGACAGAGGAGTGAGTGACATCCTATCCAATTACTTGTCACCTCTCCACAGGCCGGTGCTGAGACTCAAGAAGACCTCGTGAGACAAGCAATTACACTGAAAAAGATTCTCATCACCACAGAGGCATAGCACACTTCTGTCTGGTCCCTACTGTAGTCTCTGTGTCTTATAGTGATACTGACTAGAGCACTGTGGCATTTAGTGTAAACACATTGATCCTCATGGAAACCCCTGTGGGTAGATGTTGTGCGCGTAAAATCAAAGCGGGGTCTAAGTATATAAGCAAGAGCTCAGAAGAAATACAATATCTACTTTGGAAATAAAGTCCTCCAAAGCCAGTTAATATCAAAATCAAACACACAGTCACAATGAAGTCGCACTTTGAGAGCCTTTGTTCCTTCATTTGATGTATGACTTGTTTGAACAGGTTGTTGGGGCGGGACGTCACATAGACAGTCATCTTTCTAAAGTAAACCGATGGGAGATCGAGTAGGGAGAAAAGAGTTTTATTTAATGTTCAATTTTTTTTTTCGGTGAATATTCTAGCATGGAAAACTAGCTATCAAGTTGAAAAAGTCATTTTTTTCATTTCATGTGGACTTTAAAGGAATGTACTTCTCGCGATATGAATTTACAGGAATGTGTTTTTACTTTACTTCCTGACTTACGTCCTTACTTCCTATTTTCTCACCATACTCAAAGAGAATGTGCCACACACGGTGTCTTGCTGCTGTATGCTGTGCTAAATAGCTTCTAGCAAAATATCCAGTGTGTTCTCAGCGCTGCCTGATTTGGACTAATAGGATTGTGTCTTACTGGCAGACGACTGTGTTGTTGCCTGTGTGGAACTCACGCATCGCTTTTTGTATTAAAATTAGGGCTAAAAATTGGATAAATGTTCCAACACAAACTTGGGACTCCTTTTATGATGACCTTTTAAAATTAAAGTGCATTTCAGCCTTTTTGAATGGGGACTGAAACTGAAATCATAAACATTAAAAATGCAACTTTTGCAGACTTTTCTCATCTAAATTTGAATTGTTAAATTTTTTTTTGAAATGAAGCCTACGCCCTTGGGTTTCACCAACCTGGTAGCAGCTGAATGTACAGTGCAGTCTGAATGGAAAAAACTAATGTCCTTCTGCAGCTTTCTATGCAGCAGAGGACTAAATGAGCCCTGTGCTGATGTGGCTTCACAGACATTTGAATGACATCTGTCAACACGTTGCTTCACGCACTTCTGGCAAAGAAGAGGTAGCTCTCTCTCTCTCTCTATCCTCTGTCACTTCTTGTCAGTTGACTTAGTTAGGAAGGATCTTTAACATGAGGGCACAGAAACATTCAGGCAGACAATGTTCATGTCAGCTGTTTTTAATAATTTATCCACCTACCTACGCTTGTTTGTTTTGTCGACTTGTCGGAAAGGTGACAGGCTTTTTGAACAGCACCTAACTGCTGTGGGCAGGTTAGGGAACAAAGATGAGAAACAAAGACAAATGTGACTCAAGCAATGACCCAGAAAAATATGTCTGGTTGAGAAGAAAATAGGAGATGCAAGATTGTTCACCCAACTGCATATGTATGAACAAATCCGTCTTAGGAATTAGTGAGCGACTGTTTCATTTGGGTTGGGGTGGATACGCTCTATAGTCAGCATCATAATGATCAACAAATCTCCAAAGAATCAACAAAGTTGTGCTGTTTGTTTTGCTCTGGCTAAAGTATAGGGATTTTCACCTCAAAACAGGCACCTGTGAATCTGTCAGAGACAACATTATTTTCTCATGACCCGTGTTATTGGTTGTGGTTTCACCTGACTGGGCTGCTTGGCTCCCTGCTGTGCAGTTTACAGACTTTTTCTTCACCCCCATGGTGTGATGTGACTCTCTGAAGGAGTCAAACAGGCACTGAGGTTACTGACAAAAGATGATTGATTATTCACTTAGAAGCCTTCATGCATGTATTAAAATGATCTGCGGCCTGATTGAGGGTGGCATTGATTTGAGATAAATCAGAGCCAGAGGAGCTCGTCGATACTTCATACAGCTTATACACTATATGGGACTTTATATTGCTGGTCATTCAATTACAGATGAGGCATTCAAGTACATCTGGCATTGATGCAGCAAGGCTAAATGCTAAATTATAACACAAGCCCATTGGGGACATTAGTAGTATTTCAGTCTCAAGGTAATTCATTAGTGCAGGATGTTTGAGCCACATTTGATGCTTTGCCTTTGGGTAATGCTATGCTGCTAAGATTGTACCTCATTACACAGGCAGAAGCACAAACGCTGTACCACATGCACTTAATGAACATTTACAGAAATAAATAATTAATGATCAAGCAGGGAGAAAGTCAAATATTTCACAATAGCTTCTCATCATGTGTGTCATCAAACTGCTTTTTTTTAAAATTGGAGTGATGAGAATTGTTTGTGCTCATTGTGGAGCTGTCCTCTGGTGATGATTTAGACTTTTTTAACTCATGTCCCAAATCTCCTATAACTTAACAAGTAAACACCTGGTTCAAATTAGCTGATTCAGGCCTTGCAGAGATGGATTGACTGTCTGATGATAATCTCATGACTTTCCGCATATATGAATGTTGTAATTAAGGATGCACCTCGCTGCTCACAAATTACAGCTGATGGAAGTGTGGCATGGGGGACGGCTCTCTGCATAATGATGCTCAGCAGCATAGGTATCATCTAATTAAAAAGTGTTGTGACAAAGGACGCGTGCATCTAAACAGTCAAACTCAACTCACGCAGAGAGGCTGAAGATGGATGGCGGGTAAACTCAGCAGATGTTTGCTTATAGTGAAGAAAATATTCAAGAAGCTGCAATGCAGATAGAAGGAGCAGGTTTTTCATCTCACGTAAATTTACCGTCCCAAATTAAACATATGTCTTACAGTGTTTTGTTCCCAATGAAATGTGTGTAATATCATAAAATCTGGTTTCACTCTATTACACCGCCAATTGAATTTCACATCAATAAACATGTAATTAAAAGTGCTGATTTTGTTTCTTTTAAGTTTTAAATTGAATGTTGTTAAAAGAAAAGTTTGAGCCGAGGTAATTGATTTAGATTCTAATATTATTCAAGTTTAATAAAGTGTTCAGCACAGAGCAGAGGATTTTTTTTTTCATTTTTATGTGACAGATGAGTATAATAAAATGTTTAAAGGAGTTCAGTTCTGTTCCTTGTTGCAGGCTGAAGCAGCATGCAGCAAAAACACAACATGTGGTGAACTTTTAGAATAATAGTCGAGGTCAAAAGGAAAAAATTCACTCTTACATTATTGATGAGTATTTTGGTGCCTAAAACCCAGTTTCTATGGAAATTATAGCCTTTGATTCAGCAAACAACAGAATGAAATGGGTTGTGCAATTTAAAGCTGCTTAAAGAAAATCTGCACATTAGCAGGGCCAAATGGCAGCAAGAGGTTTGAAAATTTTGAACTTCAGTATCCATAAATCCTGCAAGGTGATGTCAGTTAGCGGCACACTGCACAATATTCTTTATATTAAAGAAAAACCAACGGGACCGGAGGGCAAAAGATCGAAGATTTCTCACCAGTCATCACTTAATTGCATTTGTGCAAAAAGGGTGAATCTATGGCAACTCACTTAGTGGGAGTCAGAGGTGGAAAGTAACTGAGTACACTTATTCAGGTACAATTGAGGAACTGACACTTTACTTGAGCATTTCTGTCTTGTGAGACTTTCTGCTTTTACCGCACTATATTTCAAAGGGAAATCTTGTACCTCTTACTGCATTATGTTTATCTGACAGCTGTAGTTAGTTACTGTGCAGAATGAGCTTTAATGTGCAAAACATATGTGATGCATTGTTAGAGCATAAACTAGACAGTATATTGAGCAGTTTCAGCTATAATATTCAAATACTTCTTACAGTTTAATGATGATGATATAAACTTTATTTGTAGGGCATGTTTCACACATGACATGCAACTCAAAGTGCTTTACAGAAAACAAAATACAAGAGAAGGTCAAGCAATTAGAACAAGTCAAAGAATAAGTAGTTAATTAAAAGCAAGTTTAAATACGTGTGTGTTTTCAGGTGTTTGTGAAGACATCAACATAACCAGCCTCTTTAATGTGGAGGGGCAGAGCAGTCCACCATTAAGGAACATAAAAAGCAGCATCACCTTTTTTTTTAGAAGCTCTTGGAACATTTAAGAGGCATGCTGTGGAGGAAAGAGCACACCAGGGGACATAATATGAAAAACAGTCTAATATAGGGGGGTACCAAGCCATTTAGTGCTTTAAAAAACTATCAACAGTATTTTCAACCCTGGAAGACACAAGGAACCAGTTTAACTCACGTAAAGCAGGTGTCATGCGCTCTTTCAATTTGGTCCTGGTTAAAAGCCTAGCAGCAATATTTTGTATGGTTCAAAGTTTTGTGAGCAGTTTAAATTGCATTTCAACAGTCAAGACCGCTGTGTATAATAGTATAACAGTGCTTCTCAGCACTGTTTCGGGTTAAAAAATGGTCTGACCTTTGCAGTATTCCGCAAAGTGGTGAAAGAATTCATATAGGAAAAAAAAATAAGATTCTAAAATAATACCCAGGTGTCTCGCTTGTTTTTGTACCTGAGAGGCCTGAGAGGAAACAAAAGGGGCCCCAACACACTGTCTTGAGCGACACCACGGTGTATTTAAACAGAGTTAGAGTTGTGTAAGTTGTACAAATCAAATTCTACATAAAATTGTCCATCAGTAATGTAAGAGTCAAACCAGCTGACCAAACCAGAGGGTCCAACCTGTTCTTTAAGGTGATGAATTCAAATTTTATGGTCAGTAGGTCCAGCAGCACAAGAACAGAAACTCGATTTTGCTGCTGATAGTTCTGTACATCACATTTCGAACATTGCTACTTTAACTTTTTAGTATTTTTTTCATCAGTTGTAGTGTTAGGATACTATTCTCTGTTTTGTCATGTAGGTTGATGAGATGTGTGTATTACTACATACAAATTTCATTCATCATCATTCATCTCACAATATCAATTAAAGTTCTTTTCATTTCTTCTAACATGTTTCTGTTATTTTTATTTTCAAATGTGTTTCAACACATCCTTAGAAATAGGAATACAGTATAAAACATCTCTAAAGGACCTGGCTTAAACATTTTCGCACTTCGGTTAGACTCACTCTGTAGTAATTGTATTTTTACTTACACAGTTTTTGCAGCTTTAATATAATAAATAAATGTGGAAGTAAATAATTTACTGCCCCAAGACGCTGTTCACTGCCTCCCGAGCGCGAACGTGATCTCTGCATGATCTGCACGGAACAGCCTTCAGAAAGACTTGAACCTCAAAGCAAAGTTTACAGCAACAGAAGATGAACGCACTGGGACTTGTAATTGCTTTGAGTAAGCTGTTGACTGCTAGCCAGACAGCCGCACAGCTCCGCTCTTCTCTCTGACTCTGTCTGTCTGGTTTCGGGGCATCACAGAGATTGCTTTTGTTATTTTAGTTTTTATTGTTGTACAACTTTGCTATTGTTTGTACAACTTGAGCATTCAGCTGAACGCAGCAAATGTGCTCAGTCAGGCTACAGCGGGTCGGTTTAATTTGTGTCGTTTTTCCATCTTAATGTGGCATTGTAATGTAGATAGCCCAGTTCTTTTTTTATCTCTTTTTTTTTTCCTTTTTCTTTTTAATCAGGACGTTAATGGAATAGTAAATATAGCAGGAGCCCCGGGGGTACAGGAGACCCCCTGGGGTGGAGGCAAGTCGAATAAGTGCGACAGGAACCCAGGAGTTGTGGGCGGCTGGTTCCTCCAGAGACCGAGCCGAGGGGGCTGACAGATGCTGATGCTGACAGATAGAGAGAGTGATTATTCAGAGCTTAGGAGAGGAACTAGTGCTTGTGTTGGCTGGCTCCCCTGTCAGTGGAATCACTCCCAATCACACCTCCATAAATCACACACACATACACACACACACAAGCACATGCACGCACACATATCTTGGCACAGCTGGAAAGTAGCCCCAGTGAGTAAAGGTGGTGCCGCTAAAATATGTGTGGAGACTATGAAATAGTGCATCTGCGGCCACAGTGGAAGAATGAAGTGTACCCTGAAAGAACAGGAAGGAACACAAATAATGTTCACACTGCAGGCCTTTTCGTTTTATTCTAAATTGCTGCTCAAGTCAGACTTTTTTGGATGCAAACCATATTTCAAAACGGTATTAACTGTAATAGCAATATCGAAAAAACAATAAAACATCATGTCTCTTTCTGTCTATAGACTTCTGCTGGTTTCCAACACTTTTCAGTTATACTAAGCGTCTTTGAGTTTTGATTAAATTAAGGTGTTTCCCTAAAGACCCATTAAGCCACAATTTGGCTCACTTTCATGGTTGTGTCTCGTTGTCCCCTAAGCTAAAATTACGCTGTCAGGCTGCCAAAGTTGCAGCTGTCTCAGGTGATGAAATAAGAATAAGTTAATGTCATGGCAGCGCTGACAAACTCCTGTTTGGGCTTTGAAATATAAATCATCTGTAGGCTGAATAGAACTTTGTCCAAGGCTTTTACATTTGTCCTCAATCTCACCTCAGTAGTACAAACAAAATTAAAACAGACATAAGATACAGTCAGTAAGAAGCAATCAGACGTGAAATTCAGTCATAAAGACAAAATGCAATCACACAGACAGTTTGAGAATGTCAGAGCTTTTTCTTCAGCTGACTGACAACTGTTGGAACAAAGGGCTGAAATATTCCTCTGGATCCAGTTTTCTACAACACGTCCAAGTGGAACTGACACAAAAATGTGACTTCATGCTGTTTTTTTTTTTGTTTGTTTGTTTTTTTTGCTGTTTACTCTGATTCAAAAATCAGATTTTTAAAACTGACTTGGTGAAATCACATGGGGTGACTCGGCACGACCTATCAGTTTACAATAAACAAAACACAGACATCAAAAATCAGTGTTAATTATATTTAAATGTATATTTGAATGGCCATGTCCTGTTCCAGTTGTATCGCATTACAACTGTTATGTAAACAGCAGAGTAACACCTGTTTGGTACCAATAATTAACTTTACTCACATGATAAATCATTTACTTTCCAATGGAAAGCGTGTGTGTGTGTGTGTGTGTGTGTGTGTGTGTTTTAAATATAGAAAATAAATCTTAAAATCAGGGCAGTGAAATATAAGGATTGTGAATTCCTGTGCTTGTGCTTTGTCATCAGTTTGCCAGTTTTCTGTTTGTTGTATTGGTACCTGCTTTGAAAACAAAGTGAGCAAATAAGACAAATGATAACGTGAACACAGTGATTTGAGTTACAATGTAAGTCTCCATTAATATTGCAAAGCTGGGACGAATAAACTCAATGATGTGCTCCGATGAACTATGAAACGATTCAGCAGTTTGAAATATTGCCCCCTTAAGCAGAAAGCAACAGCTTCACAACAGCCTGGTCGTGTTGATCGTGGGCCGGCGAGTAAAGTGTTAACAACACATTTCTCTGGCTCGCCGTTGAAAAAGCGCAAAACTGTTTCAGTCGGCCATCATTTGAAAGCAATTTGTGTCGCACTAGGATCTCATTATTATATCAATTTAATTCCAATTAGAAGAGATGAAACAAATTATCCTTTTCATAGCATGTGGCAAAATGACTGTGGATGAGAAGTGAACGTGACCAACTTGGATAGTCAAATTAGATCTGCAAACAGATTTCATTTTTTTCCGATTCTGATTCATGTCTGAATGTGTTGAAAATGAGGACCAAAGGACAGGGGAAGTAAATTAACTGGGAAAACATTTCAATTAAATGTATTAACCCTCCTGCTGGATGGAGTTTGTGAATTACAAATTAATGTTTATATTATATAAAATAGTGGTGGATTAACTGTTTTAATTTCCAATTTGCCATTTGTGAGTCTCTACAAAATAAGCAGTTATTTCATACATGCTGGGTAGATCACTACACTGTAGTATATTCTGAAATAGGCTTGAGGGAGTTTTGAAATAAAGTCACTCAACCTAAAGTCCAGTCTGAGTTCCATTGGAAATGTTTGAATCTGGTCCCGGTTTCAGTCCCTCCTGGGTCTAAGGACGTGTTGAGATACAGCATCACACATGGTTGAGGAGTTAGAAGGAACTTTGATTTTGAGAATAAAGACAAAGTTCTTGTCTCAACACAAAAACATAATAACATTTTGTGCATCTTAAAGTTGCAATAGGCAGAGACGAATGTCACATTCTCTCTAATTGATTTGTCTTGTCCATTTAAATTAAATTGTGGTCAGTGTGGTCACTGGTGGAAAAATTCTCCACAGTAAAAGTGACTAATCAAGACTAAAGAGCAAAATGCAAACTGTCTCCTAAACAGCACCGAGCACAGAGAAACCTGTACTTACCAGCGTTAGATCTTTTTCCTCTCGTCTCTTTGGTTTCCTTTGGTATGAAGCATCACAGACCAGCTTGGTAAACATGGCCGTGCTGTGTGCAGTTTACTGATAACACCTTAAGTAAAATCTTTTCCTGTCTGTGATACTTAAGGGGATGAGATATATGTATTTATATATATTTATACTTCAAAACAGGTGCAGACGAGCTCGTGGACAGCACACGCGGCTCTGTTTATACTAGAATTTGGCTGTAGCGAGGGGACGCGCTCCACCAGAAGGGCGTCCCTGTGTCACTATGAAACACAAAGTCCAATATGTCCTTAGTTTTCCTTTCATCCATGCACAGAACTCCTTAATTTTTAATGGTCCAGTTCAATTTAGGGATCTCGTTTCTTAGTGTTTAATGAAGTTTTAGTGGCTTTCACAAATCTGCCTCAGAGATACTTTTACTTTTATCTGCACGCCACGTTATCTCCACGTTTCTTACCACTGGCTGGCCGATTTCTCTCCAGGAATTTGCACACATCGGATTGTCTCTGTTCTTCAGAAATGAAATGTGAGTACAGGCGGACCCTTGGATCATGTGCAGTGGCGAGCGTACCGGAGCGTACCGGAGCATACAGTCCGTGCGGTCACAAAAATCTGTCTGCACAGCGGACCGCTACCTGTCTGCATGGACCTCTGCTGACATCGATCAGTGACGAAATTTTCGTCACGTGGACCCACACGGACGCGCAAAGTATAACAGCCGCCTCAGTGTATCCAACCTGACTCCCAAATCATCATAATGGAGTCAAAGTCCAGTGTCTTTGGCAGATTGGAAGCAGTCTTCTTCACATTGTTGAGGACAAGCAGAGTGAGATGTGGATTCATAAATCCACTCAGAGAGTCACGGCACGTTTCTTTCACACAGAGCCAACGGCTGCTGTTTTCTGTATGTTTAAAGGAATCTTTGATGGTTTGCCTTTGAGCCTGGCCAGACATGGACAGAAAACTCCTGCAGCCTCCACGTAACTTTGCTGATAAGACTTTCACATGAGAGACCTGGGCCTGAATACGAGTACACTTTACCTTAAATCCAGTTCAATTGATTAGTGTGAACACTGTGTCCCACACCTGTCCCCAGTCCAGTCCCCAGTCCAGACCTTGGGTAGGGTTCCCATCAGGTGTGAAAACTACTGTACCAAAACACGGAAGTGGACTTCAAACATATCCGTGAAAGGATCTCTCTGCTCTACTGAAGAAAGTAAATGCTTACTTGAAATTTGGGGAGACGAAAACATACATCCACAACTGGACATCACACACAAAAATGCTGAAATTTATGGAATAATTCAAGAGTATATACTATAAACTAAACTAAAGAAAATGAGGCTCTGTTACCAGAAAGTGTGGGACGCGGTGAGTCTGGCAGCTCAACTGATGAAAAAAGACAGATTTCCATAGTTTGATGCAATGGACCGCAAAATCGACAAAAAACAACAAATGAGCCTAAAGTTATTGAGTCGCAGCCCATCACATCACCTCCGGGAAAATCTGCACCACCCAAGCAGGAGAACGTGGGACCTGTTAGTCCACCAATGAACGTGCCAATAAGCGGTAAGTGCTCTGTTAATGTTGGCATCTGTAATATTCTCTTGACACCTCGCAGGAATTGTGTGGATGTGTGGTGAAATGTGTTTAAAATGCATGCAAACTGTAGTTGAGCGGATGTGCTGGGAGCTTACAACATAGGTAGCTCCTCTCTCGTTTTATTCATAACCCATGGTTTTATGAAGACATATTCACCAGTGCTCTTTGTATGTGCTTGCGAGTGCCACAGCCAATTTGCAGAGAACACTTAGCCATAAAACAATGCCGGTTCATCCAGCTGCAGCAGCCAAGCTATCCATAACGTAGATATTATGTAGTTAGATTTTGACAGAAACAGGAGCCTTATCTCTGACCACTGTGCTGAAAGAGATGCTGATGATGATTCATCCAAGATCCACGCATAATTTCTGTGTGCCTGTGATTGTTGGCACAATTTTGATGTAGAAAAAGACAGTTTGTGTGTGTGTTTTATACAATCAAAAATGCTATTTTGGTTGTAGCCTTCAGTTAACGTCTAATTTGCTTTCATACTTTTGTGCTGACAGGCACTTCAGATGAGACACACACTGAGACCTCTGACTATAGCCCAAGAGCAGCAGACAACAGAAGGAAGAGGAAGGCAAAGACTGATGTGAGCAGCATGATGGGCGCCTTTATGGACATGCAAAAGAAACGGTACAATGAATTCATGCACGCAGAGCAGCTGCATCAACAGCAAGAGAAAGACGGCCTTGATGCCCGGATGAAGTCACAAATGGAGATGGAGGAGCGCCGGCTACAAGCACAGAGGGAGGAACGCCACGAGACAACTCGAATGTTCATGCAAATGATGAGCAGCCTGTTGGATGTCACGGTGCTTTCGTCCCAGCAGCAGACCCGCTCACACCTACAACCTCCTCCTCCTCCTCCTCATTATGACCACTGGCCTGCCCTGCACTACACTGCCCATGAAGACACACCACGAACCTTCAGCGAGCTGCACAGAGCTGCTGCCAATGCTGCTCACCATACTCATAATACTCCATCCAATCACAGCCTTCAATGTACAGCTGCTTTAATTTTGAGTAAATATTTTTTCAGTACATAAGTGTCAGTGCCTGTCAGAATACTGTTTAATTTGTTTACCAGCAGTTTACATGATGTTTGAAGAATGTTAGCCATTATACACTTATGTATTTTAAAAATAAGGTCTATGAGACCCATGCTGTGTTTTGATGGTGTTACAATAGTTTAATCTTGTTTCAAATGTTCTGAAGAATGTTTCCTGTTGTGGATATGGTGCATTTTCTGTGGCAGCAAACACTTTTGACTGAAGAATTTGATTGAAGATGTTTTGCCTGAAGATATTACTTTGATTAAAACATATTGCAGTTAATGGATGTTTGCATTGCATTTCACATCGCATCTTCTTTGTCCTAGGAAGTGAAGGGGTTTATGGGAAATATGGTCTTAAACTTGAGATGCTACATGTAGCACTTTTAGTCATGGGTATTAATATTGCTGCTGTCACATTAACACCATGTCTTCAAAACAACTTTGAAGTAATTTAGAAAAACAACCTTATTTTCATATGAAGGCCTTGCCTTTTTTAAACTCTTCCATGGGTTTTTGAATGGGTTTCACAGGCCCTGTAGACTTGGGCTACCAATAAAGGGCCATATAAATCATTATTTCTAGTAAAAATATGAAAGTTTGCCAGTTAGTCCTGCAGCAGCAGCAGCAATATTTAGTGTAGGGTTTATAACTGGATTGGTTTGGCGCATTTTATGGATTGCAGTTACATGCAGAATATTTAAGGTTTGATGTATTTATTATATATTTATTTGGAAAATGTATATTTTTGGAAGCTGTAGTTGCGAGAAACCCTTAAGCTTCCAAATAAGCCTACATTTTTTTCTTTAAATAAAAAAATTATATACCAACCTGCTTTTCAAACATTAGTCCATACAAACAAACCTATTGGGCATCAACTGAGCATCTTTGGCAATTTATTGGCAAGATATGAGATGTTGTTGAGCACACAAGTAACAACAGTGGACAACTGACCTTTTTGAACGGTAACCTTATTACCATTTCCTATCAACAAGCGATCAGAGAATTGAGCTCCCCTTTGGGTTTTGCTGCGGACACAGAGCATTTCCTTTTAAATGTACCACCATATTGTTGCCAACTTGTAGGAGAAAAACCCCACAAAAAATAAACATGTTTAGAGGAAATCCACAGTCAACTGTAGAGATGGAGTAAACATTACCAGATTTCATTTTCAAACTATCAACCTTGACCACACAGATAACAGACATACTCACTTTCCTCCAGCTCATAAACCAGAAGTTCATCTCAGCACTTATCAGAAAAGGATTTTATTTATTTATTTATTTATTTATTTGGCAGCTAACAACAAGATAGTTCAGGCAGACAACTCGAGACATGCTCCATTCACATATACATTCACATATACACCTCCATGCTCATGTGATATCTGCTCAGTGCTACACCCATCTGCAACAGGGCCGTGTATGTAAGCTGCTCATGCCTTGCATCTGTCTCTGCACTGCTGCTCTGCTCTGCTGCAACACTGAACACTGCTGCTGCACCACATGCTCATCGCCTGCTGCTTCGTTAACATCCACCTCCACCCCAGCTTCCACCTGTGGGCTCTGAATATTCCTCCAAGGGAAGGTGGGGGGGTATCCTGTCACTACCTGCCCTGTTTACATAAGCTCAGTAGGCCGGAGGGAGTGACATGGTCACAAGCATTGTATTTATCAGTGCTGTGCATGCTTTCCATAAACTTTATACATGAGTTGGCAGACTGACTTCATTTTTAAAGGCGGCAGATAATTTTTTCCAGATTGCAATCTTAAGCAGTTCCAGACAGCACTGTTAATTGCACATTTTCATAATTCAAAATCCTGTTAGATATGGTTAAAATAGAGTGCAGAATCACACCAAAACAAAATGTCATGCCTGTCCTTGGTTGGTTATGGTCATTTATAAAAGAATAGTTGTTGAATATCTTCCACACCTGCGTTGCGCCAGTTGTCCTTTGTTTTGTCCTCCCTGAGTGTGTCTCTCTTAGACAAAGGCTTTGCATGTTGGACATTTGGCTTTGTTTGAGGTGAAATAGTCGGCTCACGGCATTGGGAGTTGACGGAGCTTCATTCCGAAGTTCATCAAGGTAATGAAAAACCTGATTCCTGATGGAACTACGAGTGTGATTGCACTGCAGGCTAAATCTTACACTGGAATGAATAGTTAATGTAGTCCTTTGTGCCCAAGAAAACTGTCATGTTACGTATTGGTGTTCGCTGTTGGTTTGATTACTTTGTGTTTCTTTCTTCCTGCTGATGAATAAGGCAAACACGAAGGTTGAGTAAATGGCCTTGAGTTGTGCTTGATTGCAAACTGCTTGATGGGCAATTTAAAACGGCACACTTTTTCTAAAGCTGCAGTTTTTAATGAAAATGTCCTCCATGTGTCTCTTGTCTTGATTGCAGGCCAGTGGGGGCAGTGTATTGGGGAGGAGTGCGGCTCCGGCGGAGTTCAGACCAGGACAATATGGTGCGTCCACACGGAGGGCTGGACCACCCACCACTCCTATTGCCAGCACACTGACAAGCCCGAGAGCCAGCGCCACTGCTTCAAGGTCTGCGAGTGGCACCAGGACCTGTTCGAGTGGGAGCTGTCTGACTGGGGCGCCTGCGTTCTCGTCCCTTTCTTTTCCAACGAGCTCAAGCAGAGGACAGCGGAGTGCGTCACTGCGCAGCACGGCATCCAGAGGCGCAAGGTCCAGTGTGTGCGCACCTCCAACCGCACCACGGTCACCTCGAGGATATGTGAGTTCTTTTCCCAGAAGCCAGCTGTGGAGCAGGCATGCCTGATCCCCTGCCCTCAGGACTGCGTGGTGTCAGACTTCACCTCCTGGTCGGTTTGCAGCAAGACTTGCGGCGTTGGCCTGCAGCATCGGACTCGACACGTCCTGGCCACGCCGATGTACGGAGGGGCGAACTGCCCCAACCTGACCCAGACCAGGACTTGTTCTGGCCCCACGGCCTGCCCCGCCGGGGAAAGCGAGCACCAGTACAGCCTTAAAGTGGGGCTGTGGAGCGAGTGTCGGCAGCCCCATCACAAGGGCGTCCTGTTGAGCGGCAGGACCACAGTGGATTTCAGCTCCGGCTCCAAAGAGAAAAACACAGTCAAACGGCACACGCAAGCCTCCCTCCACCATGACCATTACCACCGCCACCACCATCACACCCACAGCAAGCAGCCCATGTCATGGGAGCTGGAGGTGGGATACCAGACGCGACAAGTCCGCTGCACACGGAGTGACGGCAAGAACGCCATGCTCAGGTAAGCTAATCACAGCACGGTAAACCCTCCATTCATTGAGACAGGATGAGTGTACCTGAGATGAATGCCTGGGAGATAAACACTGTGAAAAAATAGGGCATTTCTTAAGGTATAAGTCCCAGATTATCTTGAAAGCAAGGTGCGTGTGTGAGAAGAATTGGTTTGCAGTTGGTTTTGGGGCGCAGGCCTGTATAGCTAAATCACTTAGTCTTACATTAATCTCCTTTCCACTGATGCAACATATGAGGTGAGTGTTAAGATGTGCTCTGTAACTGAATGAGGGAGCCTGGCAACTGAAATAACCCTGATTGAGTGGATTGTTTTTATTGTGCCTCCATACTCACTTTTGTTTCATAACACAAGTAGGACACAATCTGCGGCCGTTCCCCTTCATGACACCAGTGGGGCATTTTCTTGTTACTGTGGAGGTTGTTCAGTGATATAAAGCAGTAATAATTGTATGGCTGTTAACTTTTCAATTACGGCCAGATTATGGGAGAACTGGTGTTTCAGCAGCCGATTTGCATGGCAATGCTGCACTATTGTGGTAAATGTCAAATTCTGCTCCCCTCGTAGCTCTGCTGTTCGGGCTAACCCTGGTATTTGGGTTTGATAAGGATGGATTTTTCAGCTTAC
>OMLF01057423.1:0-11593 GCA_900302615.1 Holocentrus rufus | reverse complement strand
CCCCCACACACACTTAGCTTCCTCCCTGAGCATGCAGTATAGTAAACAGCAAATCCACTGCGTAAATCGTCCAACACAAGGAGAGAGAAAAATCGCTGGATGTATATGATATTGACTAAGTGTCACCGTGGCGTCTCATTGTTGCAAAGTGACACAATTATCTGACTACTTGAATATAAATTAATAGAAGACAGCCACTCATGGTTACCATGGCATCAGAAACAGAATGAGACTGATTGCTGTTGGAGTGGTATATAACAGTTTTATTGTCTGATGTTTGTCATGATGAGCAGCACATTCCAGCTGATTGATACTGTTCAATTATAATGAAATCCAGAAGGAAGTGGTGACTTCAGGGATTTCAGTTGTAAAAAAAAGGGCTTTGATTTGCTTTTCACTGAATTTGGTATCATGTCACTTATGACCCAGAGTTTTGTTCGTCCCATGTCGTTTAGCTGCGGCGACTAAAAGTGTTTGAAAGCAACGGGCATTTGATTTTTTAATATGTTTGATATCGACATGTTTCCATGACAAGGCCGAATCAGTGGCTCTCATGGCAGGAGAGTGTGGGAATCATTTACACTGCCTGATTAACATATTCACTTATGAGTAGGCTTGGAGCTTTTGAATATATATTTCCCACCTGAGTTCTGCTTCATTCTGCTTTTCTAATTACAGCCTAATTACCAAGTAAAATTCTTCCTAAAATGAGCATTGCACTCACATTATAATACACCTAACTAATTAAATTGTCTAAATTAAACAATGGAAATTGTAATTACGTGGCTAATGCATTTATTCATATTTCTAAGTGAGCGCATGGGTTCTCTTTGGTACCATTTCATGGCTGGCTTTATAAACTGAGCGTTGTGTGATTGTGATGAATGATGTTGGTGAATATTTCTTGCGCTAGATGATAATGCCACGCATTGGAGTGGAACCTGAAAAGGTCATTTGTCCGTCAGGAAGTCCGCATATCCACCAGCAGGTTCTCCAAGCAGATGGCATTTCCTCCATCTGATGTGCTATTTCCACTTCTAAAGAACTGCCTGTCTTACTGTACAGAGTCTAATCAAATCCAAGCCTCACCTGACATCTGTCATACTGCTCCGCTCTCTTTGTCTGGTAACCCTATTTCTCAAACTCTGAAGGGGTGACAAAGGCATTACGTTATGAAATTAGAGTTTCTCTTGTGTGTCAGAGATGTATGTTTTTCTGGGATGTGTATTTATTTCCTCTGCAGTCACTGTGACTTATTATTCTGCCTCTCCAGTCTCTGTACCCAAGACAAATCGCCCCTGACCTTCCAGGCCTGTGTGATGCCCAAAGATTGCGAGACATCTGATTGGTCATCATGGAGCCCGTGCTCCAAGACCTGCCGCGCCGCCGACTTGTCGCCCGGCTACCGCCTCAGGACACGGATCATGACGCAGATCCCCATCGGCGGGGGGAGAGGGTGTCCTGCCCTGGAGGAAAAGGAAGCCTGCAACATCATAGGAGATTTACTTCCAAGCTGCCCCAGGTGTTTTTTCTCACAAGTGCTTCAGAGCGGTGGTTCTCATCTTTTTTGGGGGCTCGGTTAAAACAAAAAGGCTGTTCACACTCAACCCTCCTAATGAGGAGGGTTTATGCACAGAGTAGCAAACTGTAAAACCAAACAATGATTTTTAATTTCGCCTTTTCAGGCCATTTCCCTTGAATAATTATGAAGCCCCGGAGGCTGCAAATATTCATTGTTTGACCATAAAAAATATCACATGAATATGCATTTTTTGCATTTATTTTTGGCAGTCATCTTGCAACACCTACAATAACCTTGTGTAATAACCTTGTTCTGACCTCATGGTTGAAAAATATTCTTTTATAAGACCTCATTCTTACAGCTGGGTTTGTGTGGTGAGATCGGGCATGGCAGATATTACGTGCAGTAAACAAAGTAGTCAATAGAGAATTATTTTCCCTGCCGTTAGATTTGATTTTTATTTGCTAAAGCTACACGGAATACCTCAGAGCAGAGGATTTATATGATTAGGGAAAACTCATTACGGAAATTAAGCATTTGATAGATTACTACAGGCTGTTGTTCTATTAAACTCTGCGAATATTATTGCTTTCTGCATCACAACATTTTTCATAGTCTGAGCCAAACAGTTGGTTAGAAGTTTTTAAATCAAAATAATCATGCCCTCTTCTCCTGACATACTGTAAGCGCCGCTTGCCAGAGAAAAACGGATTTTGCTCATTTTTCTGCGGCTGAGAGTTTGTTTTTTTTTATCCGTAACTGTTCAGCTCTGCACGCTGCTATCTCATTTTTATCTATTCATTTATCAGTTCATTTCTGAATGCCGTACAGTGTCCTTTCTGAAAATATACTTTCAGACTCTTTCAACTTTGTAAGATAACATTATCAAACAGTGAGGTGTTTTTTTTCTATTTCCTGTATAAATCAACAATCAGGACTCACTGTTAACATCCATATGCAGTAACCAATACTGTTGTGTGTGTATGCATGTGTGTGTGTGTGTCTTCTTCATCAGGTATGTTTGGAGGACCACTGACTGGGGTGAGTGTCGCATCGCCCCGCTGCTGAGCCAACAGGACCGGCGGCTTGCCAACATCAGTATTCTGTGTGGAGGGGGGATCCAGACCAGGGAGACCTACTGCGTCCAAGTCCCCGACGACTCAGCGCCACATCACAGGAAGGAGGGTAAGAGAAGACGCCTTCATCATAGTTGACCTGAGGCTCGCTGCAAGCACATGGAGATTCGAGAGATACACCATAAATAATTTCCATCTAAAGTCTGCTACATGTTTTGTCATAAGCTGCGAACATCAATTATTAAAGGGAAAGTCAGCGCCAACGCATTATTTTGGCTATGCAAGCAGCAAAATGAGGATGATAGCCACCCTGCGTTCAAAGCACAAGCAGACGATGATAATCATCATTAGTCAGTCTGTTGTTCTTGATCCAGAGGTTAGTTCAGGCCTTGAACTAGAGGAAGGATTCACAGTGGAAACCTCTTTTTACCTGTAAAGCTTAATATAAACCTCTAAAGCCGTAATAGTTTCTGTTTCAAGCGATTGAGTTTTTGGCTCGGATAAAAGGTATTATCACGGCCTCGAACTGGCCTGCATCAAATCCAAGAAATTTAAAGCTAATATTTTCACTTTGGTACAAAATGTTAACGTGATAATCCTTGAGATTCTCGACATCTTGGACACCGTCTGCATCTCTCCTCATCGGCCCTTTTCATGTTGAAGTGCTTTTCGGCTTTGGAAGGCAGCGCCGATCTTTTCTCTGCCTTTGGCTCCAAGATGGCCGCTTTCCCACGTTTTTTTTTTTTTTTTCCCTGGCTCAAAATGAGCCAAAGGGATGGGGGAGAGGGTGGGGCACAAGGCTTGCTGCACCATACGCTTTTTGTCTAAGTGAGAAGTAACAGTAATATCAGTGCTATTTTCAAAACAGAAATTGCCCCGAGGCCTGTAATTCAATCTGTACTGGGATTGAATTGTAGAGAATTCTCCTTGATGGAGAAATCGCTTATCTCCAGTTAGTAAAGCAACAGAAATAACTTGCTACTAGACATATGAATTAATTGTTCGCCTACATGAAATTTTCCCTCTGCAGAATAAATGAATGGAGAGCTGCTTTTTTCCATCTCTCTAATTACTCTTAACTGCCTGGCGCAACAGGTCTCACTGCACAGCCGCTCTTCACACAAAAGAACCAGAATAAAATAGATTCTGTCCATAAAATCTCCAGCAGCCTGAGTGAACAGATTAGCACCTGCCTTTTTGTTTGAGTCAGCTGAAGTTTCTTTCTCATTTCATGCAGGAGAAAAAGTCTAAAAATCAGTCTTTTATCACAGTAAATTAGTGACTAGGAACAAACCTGATTAAAATTGAGCAACACGTTTCCGTTGACGTGCCCGTCCTGTTGGAACATGTTTGGCGGTTCGTCTCAGCTCAGCCTCACAATAACGGCGAAGCGGCTGAGCCCTCGTTCCTCAGCAGCTGTTTGGCCCTGTGGCGTGTTGTGCTCATTACGACGGCGCGGCCGCAATGTCACAGTCGCAACTTACAATTAGGCAACGATGAATACCTTTGTGAAATCGGTTTTTGCTGAAATTTGACTGCCTGCCACAAATCGAATCCTCCTGATATCTGTGGCCACGAGGATCTGATCCACCTCGCTTTTTCCTTTCGAAGGAATGTCGTGGCTGGAACTCTTTTGTTTACTCACGATTTAACTTCATCTGCCAGTTTGATCCGTAAATCAGCGGACTGATCTGGGGCTCTACTCTGAACTATAACTGTCAAGAAAGAAAACTGCATTTCCATTACTGTTTCCTTTAAGAGAGTGTATTCACTCTTTACAGAGCAGAGGCCCAGATCAGTCAAATACTGTTGATTTAAGGTGTCTGAACCTTTTAAAGGGTTCAGTGAAGCATAGAAATCAATTATCGACGAGGACAATGTCTATACTTCTCTCAAAAGTTAATTATAGATAAATGACAGCAGATATCACGACATCTTTCTGAATCTAGGCTACAAATCCATATATTAAGGGGAATCACTTTTTGGCAAGCCCTTGTGTTCTTGAGCAAGGCACAGAATTTGTGCGAGGCAGCCACCTTGAAAAACCCTTTTCCCTGCGCCCCTCCCTCCCCTCCCTCTAACCTTTTGAGTTTCTCTGTTGAGTTTCTGTTGCCGGTGCTCTTTTCTTTGTCTGCGGTGTGGACGCTGTTCAGCTCTTCCTCCTCTCTTTAATCCAAGCAAAATGGAAAAGTATAAAGCATCTCTGACTGTGTGTCAGGATTTTTCCTTGGATAGAGCGATCAAACCGAGTGTTTATTGTGTTACAGCAGTCGGCATCAGAGAACAGCAGAATGACACTTACTTGTATGAAAATGTCACGGATGATTGCTCATATTTTTTATTTATTTATTTTTAAACAAACATACCTCCTCCTAAGTTGTCGAACAGTCATCCTTCATCAGTAGCAGGAAGCCACCCAGAGTCACCACCTCCATCTTTTTGTTTCAGTTCTGAATAATTTCAGACTAAAAAACATCAATTTTAATACAGAAAAAAAAAAGCGTACAGCTGACATCACAGCAGATCACCACAGCAACCAATACGACTGTGGTGGAGCTCAAATGCTGCAAAATGTATAACCAATGTGCAATGCCAATTAAATAAAATGAATGTTTTTAGACTTATAAGATATATTAATAAAAAATTAAATGAAGGGCACTTGCACAGCGACTATTTCATTTATCTCTTTAATTAAGCTCACTGGGTAGTTTTTAATGGATTCCATCTCCAGGTGAAAACCTCGTCTTTGCAAATCAGACCCTTTCATGCCTAATAAACATCATTACCATTTATTTCATTTTGTCACCATATTAAATCTCAATCCATTGATTTTACAACACATGTTTGATGAGTCCATGGTGGCTGCATTTCATAGCTTGGGTCTAATTTTCTGATTTAATGTCTTGCATAAAGTTGCAGTAGAGTGCAGAGAGACACCGGAAGATCAGATGAATATTTGGATAGTGAATTAGTTGGCTAATGTGTTAAATATGAATGAAGTTGGTTTTTTGAATCAAATCGTGGGGCAAAGATCAACAGAAGTCAGCAGTAATGTTTACCTCGACATGACCTGTGCAGCTTCAGCTAAATGTAAACAGATGGTGCAGCGTGCCTTCAATATGGACAACAGCTCAGTTTGCTAATGTGGAAAACAGTTTGCCGCCGTCGGACGTGCGCTGCAGTAAAGGGAAGTGTCAAACACAAGAAATCACAATTTAGTGAACAAAGCCAAAAGAGCTGTATTATGCACTTCATCAGCCTGGTTCAAGCAAGCATCTCGTTTTTACAAAGAAGATCAAAGATCGTGTAAATTACTTTTGGTAAGAAGACAAAATGCACAATGGACATTTAGTGAATTTCTTTCTGGGCTTTCATTTAAATGGAAATTTGCCGTTCAATGATGTGTGGAGGTGCATCAAAACGGAATATTAGATTTAATAAATCCCCCTGTTGTGGACAGGCAAAAAATCCCGTCTCATTCCCTGAAAAAATTGACTGAGAGACTGATGTCAGAGCCTATTACAGGTGGCTGAGCTCCCTGTGATCTCCAAATGATGCCAGCTGTGCTTAGCAGTGAACTCGTTACACCGTGTCTCGCCTTAACATCTCCATATCCAGCTCCTGTTTACTCCCTGAGCCGGGCACTGCCCTCCATTAAATATTCTCCTGAGCTGAGACATGCGATGAGACCAGCAATTTTCCTTCTGTTCCTTCCTTTTCTCTCCTTTTTTTAGCTGTTCCTCCAGCTGTGCCTAAACGATCCTGTCTCTCACCACAAAATTATACTCCGCTCCTGAAACTTGAAGCTGTTAATTGCATATGGCGTCATATGCCTTATGATTTTTTTATTATATTCAAATTGCCTCCCATTAGATCCAACCCCTAAAACAGTATTGCTGCTTGTCTATGTTTACTGGATTTTTGCCTTTTCTTCAGCACTTGGATCCTAGCCCTTCTTTTTTTTCCCCCCCAGATGGCATCTCACCCCATTTTTAGGGGCATTTTGATCTTTCGGGGGCACTTTTCATCAAACTTAGAAATTACAGGGTTCGGGTTAACCTTAGATTTGGTACACTAAGATTAGTTTTATTTTAAATTCTAACAGCTGACATGTTCCACACTGCTGGGAGCGTGTGGCCAGCCTGGACGTTTTCTGCTCTCTTTCAAGAATCCATTGTTGATTGTTTTTTTTTATTATTGTCACTTGTGTGGGGTCAGCAACAACTTCAGGCTGCAAATTCTGCAAAAAAAAAAAAAAAAGCAAAAATTTTCTCTTAATATTTGATAACTTAAAAAAGACGATGATGTAATGCTTAAAGGGAGAAGCTTAAATATCAGGGCCAATTTTTGTGGCCTTATTCTTAATTTCACAGGCATCCTATGAACTTTCAAGGCCCCGGGCCCCGGTTCATTTCTGACCCTAATCCCCAACATACAGTATTACTTCAAACTTCCAATCTCACACACCCTCCAGTGCTGTCTGAGTGTCCCTCCGCTTGACGTAGGCACAGTTTATCCTTGCCTGCGCCTCTGATGTGCCCCGTTGTTTGTTCAGTGTCCAGGCCTGTGAGTGCGAAGCTGTGTGCCAGTGGGGAGCCTCCTGCAGCCGTCCAGCACTGCTCCGTCCCCTGTCAGCACCACTGCCCGCTCTCCCAGTGGTCACCCTGGGGCGCCTGCCTACACGACAACTGCGAGGAACCGCAGGGGAGGAAAGGTACGGTGAATGAAAATCGGAAAGTAAGGAAAGAGAGAGAGAGGGGTGGAGGGATTCTTGATAAGCCCGGCTGGTTTTTTTTAAACTTTCCTGCACAATACATGTATACATGTTTTTTTCATTCTTTTATTTACAGTTATGTATGTATATATGTGTGGATATGTATGTGTATATGCCCTTGTATATATACATACATACATTAATTCTGTATTTATCTTATATAATTGTCTTTTACACTGTGCAAATAAATAAAAATAAAAAAATACAAAAGAGACAGAGAGAAAGAGAGAGAGAGAGAGAGAGAGAGAGAGAGAGGGTGACCTACAGTAATACACATAAACTTTACACCCACATGCAGACACATACATAAACATATGCAAACAAAAGGAAAAATGCCAAGTCTGATACGTCTTTCCTTGCTTTTGAATGACTAAATGTTGTCTATGTTTACTGTGTAGATGCTGTTTATTATCTACTATTAATGATTGGCCAATGAAGCCATTCAAAAGTCAGATATATGAATACTTATATTGAATAACTGAGTGTTGCTATGGATGGTGAGTGATATATATCAAACCTACTACAATACTACATTCATAGCAACACTCAATTATTCATAACAACGGTCATTATTAAAAAATATCAGAATGCAGAATGCAGCGACTGACCAATCAGAAATGAGTTGTGAATTACGATAGAAGCTTTGCAGCTGCATGACGCAAATCTCCCATCAGCCACATCTGACATCATCATGGACATCTGCTGGAGACCAGGCAGTATGCAAATATCAACAACCAGGTCAGAAGAAACAGAGACCTGAAAAAAACATTTGTTTGGTCAATGCAGTGCAAATCAGTAAAAGTAAATAGTCTGATAAGTTAGATTTGTAACTGGCATTTCCATTAGGCCAATCAGTGTAATTATTTTCAGTGCCAGAAAATAGAGCCAAGATACATCATCCCTCCAAGTTTCATCAAAATCAGACAGATGGACACAACCCAAAACTGAGTGCCTCCAATATGACTGCCAGAGACTGTGTTACATCACCTTAAAGCCCTCTATTGTATAATGCATGTAATCACACCAAATTATTTATCATTGCAGCATGTTTTGAATGTCTAAACTATTGGAATTTGTTGCTGCTTTGGCTACACGGCGTCTGATAAACAGAAAAAAAAGGAAAAAGAGAGAGAAAAGAGGCTGAATTGAACTGAGAGAGAAAGAAAGAGGAGACGCTAAGAGGCCAAGAGGGAGAGAGAGAGAGAGGAAGGGAATGGTAGACAGTGAGGGAGATGTTGACAGAGAAAGGCAGTATGTGTAGGAATCGTAAATAGTTTGTGGATAAGTGGCTGGCTGAGAGAACACATGCTCAGGAAGAGTGCAGTACATGTAATAACCCACAGCCGATGAAAGACAGAGAGAGAGCAGACCTGTAGTTTAGCTTCGGGCCCAAGGGGAGTGAAAGGAGCATCAGCAGATAAGATGCTTCCTGTCGGGCTGTGTGTGTATGTGTGTGTGTGTTTGTGTGAGTGTGTGTGCGCGCTTCTGCTGTCTGAGTGCTCTTGTCTTTTTGCACAGGTGAATGCGTGTCATATCTGACTGCTTTACAGATGCCAAACTTTTGTATGCGAGAGCAGCGTGCGTGCTCGTGCATGTGTGTGTGTGTGTGTGTGTGTGTGTGCAGCACTGAATGAGCTGGCATTGGCGGAGCTGCGAGTGTGTCAGCGCTGTGCTAAAAGGGCAGTGTGACCTCATCCCTGCCGTGAGTAAATGTGCATGAAAGCCCCCCAGGGAGCGACTGAAGTGAGGATTGTTCAGGTCAACGACCACACAGTCCAACACGCCGGATCTCTATGGGATGAGCCGGCTCCACTCCCGCGACTGTGTCATTAATATATTTCAAGGAGTGGAAAACACAGCATCTGTTGTTTTGCACGGGGGCTTTCTCACGGCGTACTCCTGTTTGATAGCATTCATAAAAGCCCCATAACTCACAATAAGCACGACGATGAAACTGTTCGAAAATCAGCGAGCGCGGTTTTCCGTGGCGGAGAGGAGAGGAGAGGCCGAGGAGCCGGGGCGTTGTTATGAGCCAGGATGTTCAGCGGCGGACCTTGAGCTGCAGAGCTTTAATTTGCACGTTGCCCTTGTGTTTTGGAGCATCACGGTGAATTGTGATCCCCCTCTCACTCGAAGCCTCATAGGATCCCAGTGTTGTGCAGGCGGAGGCATCAAGAGGTGGCCTTTAAATTTAAATTGGCCCCTCGTAGTTTTTCATTTTGTCTTTTGCAAATATGTGGGGAAATTAATTCAACACAGAACGTTCTTGGAAATGATTTCACACCGCTGATGGTACATGAAACAACCTCTGTCTCAAAAAGTAATTTATTCTCATATTCAGTGAAATGAAATCTTACTGTAATATCTTATTTTTCTCAAAACAAGAGAAAAAAATCTGCCAGTGGGATGAGATAATCCCACTTGTTTCCAGTGCAGGTTCATTTGTTTCAGGAATTTTTCTTCCAGTATAAAGTACAAATATGTAGAAACAAGGCAGAATCAGCAAGATCAGGCCCACAAGGATCAAGAAAAACGACACTTGATTCAAGAAAATTCTGGAAACAAGTTGATTAGCAGTGGAAGCAAGTGGGATTATCTCATCCCACTTGTTTTTATTGAGTCTCTCTGGTGAAAATCCTTTGATAGTAAAATTAATGCGTTAAAATCAAGATAATCCTGCGTGGCCTCGACCTCCATGGTGTGAGAACGTCCAGCAAAGTCCTGACAAGATCAGACAGGATGCTTACAAGTGACGGTAGTTATAGTGACCAAACGTCCCAATTCGTGCAGGACAGTCCCGTTTTTTGCCCGTTGGTCCTGCGTCCTGCAAACAGATGGAATTTCCCGCATTTTGATCAACTGAAACTTGAAAATGAAAATCTATAAAATGTGATTATATTGTTGTTTATTTCCATTCATGCTAAGCCAGTCCAGCAGCAGCTTTTCTGCCTGTCGTGCGTCCCTTCCTTTGTTGTCAGGTGAGGGCAGGAGTGGGAGACGAGTTACCATGGTTACAAGGAACCGCTGTCCTGTCTGCTCTGAAAGTTTCGTGTTTTTCGAACAAAGAGCTAGCTAAAAAAATAAAAAAAAATAGCAGACAACAGAGATAGAAAAGAGAGATGGAGGAGGAAAGCAAAGCAAGAAAGTACACCTGTAGCTATAGGAAGTTATGGCAGTCAGAGCACATCTGAGTGAAATGTGCTGCCGGCGGGCAAAGGTGTTGTTTGTTTTTACAAACCATTAATAGATGTGACCTGTTTACTTGTGTTATTTTTACAGGTTTGAGAGATGCCAGAATGCGATCTCCATTGTGCTGAAAGATAGTTTATAGTATTTGCAGCCCATTAAATGTTTTTCAGTAAAATTAAATAAGGTTAATCCACTGAATGTTGTATTTTCAAGTACAATAATTGTACTCTGATTGCACTCTGATTGCACTATAGGGCCTTAGCCTTCTTGCTATTCAAACATAACTGACTAAGGTTGAAAAATTCCTCCATTATTGTTGCACAATGATAAATATGTGTACTGCATGAACATGTGAACACTTGAACATTTCTGTTACTCGTTGTTATTCAACTGTCCTGCAAAATCAACATGCCTGTCCTGCAATTGGGATTTGGTCACCCTAACAGTAGCATGTCACTGTAATTCACACTGAGATATAAAAATTAAATGGAATATTTCCCTGTTTCATCATGTGCAAAGACCCGATTGAAAGGCTAAATCAACACGGCTCACCGAGCTCCCACGCGTTGCTGAGTCGAGGCCACAGGTTAAAGTCTCATTCGCTATTATAAGTCGAGGCCAAGCAGTATTATCCCCTGACCATGCGTTCTTCACTTGTCTGAGCAAAAACAAGATTTTAACATTGAATCTGAGACTTAATGACTTGAATATCTTTTTAAGACGAGATATCATCTGGGATTGTGGATATCATGATATGGCATAAAGTGCTGTATTTGCCTGGTTTTAAAGAGAGCATCACAGCAAAGGGATGGAATTTCTGAGCTTACTAGACTTTTTTTATAATTTGCATCCATCTGTTTTCTTCATATTCACATTACTAATGATTGTTTGACAAAAATCTTGTTTGTAAATATCTTATGAAAGCACCAATAGTCCCTATAATATTGCAACAATATCGATATCAAGGTGTTTTGTCAAAGATATCATTATGCTTGATTTTGTCTGCATCATCCAGCCCTGCTGATGGTACCG
>OMLF01057419.1:0-23242 GCA_900302615.1 Holocentrus rufus | reverse complement strand
TCTCTCTCTCTCTCTCTCTCTCTCTCTCTTTTTTCCCCTAGCTACATGGTTTGAGCTGACCCCTCATGAGGCAGGCTTCACAGACCTGGGCCTCTTTATTGAGACTTCTCTTCTGGGCAGCAAATTCGACGCAGGAGTCCTGCAGGAGAAAAGGCCTGAGATGGACATGGTCAAACTACAAGGTGTGAGTGTGTCTCATGCTTCCCACAGGCCCTGAAAACCCTTCAAGATTTGTGGATTTGAGAATAATGTTTGTGTGTGTGTGTGTGTGTGTGTGTGTGTGTGGTGTGTCATGAAGGTGTGCTGGGCAGTGCTCTGGCTGAAATAGATGCTGTGATGGAGGAAATGCCTGAACCAATTCGAAGTAAGATAAGAAACAACGAATGACTCATATAGGGAAAATAAGTCCTGCAGAATAGTGGTCAAGGCTCTGTCTTTTAGTATGTGAAATTAAATTATTCATGTGTACCATGTGTCTAACGTGTGTGTGTTTGTGTGTGTGTGTTTCAGCGATGTACAAAGTCCACCAAGGTTTTACATCTATGTTCAGAGGCAGGGGATTCGATAACACTACTGCATCTAGCTTCAACGACACAGAGATGGATGCATATGGTACTGTGGATGTCTCTGTGCATGTGCAATTGCAGCAACATTCATTTTAACAATGATTTTCACAATTATGTTAAAAGTATTGCTGTAGCATCACCAGGAGCAGATGGAGTGTTGAGGAGAGAGAAAATCATTTTATAACAAACGTAGTGATGGTATTTGAAATGAGATTAGAGAGCGCTGATGATGACGGTTTTGATGATGGTTATGACAGTGTGACAGATAGATTTCATCTATATTCAACCAGGACAGAGGCCTGAAGAGGAAAATTGCAAGCAAAAGTTTCAAACTAACAAAAGGTAGCAATACATGAGCAAAAGGAGGCACTTTCTGCTGCGCAGACATCCGTTAAGGTGGCAGCCTGAAGTTACTGCTGTGTTTGTTCTAGGCTCCGCCCCCTTTAAGCAGCACTGTGTATTTCAGCCAATCAGCGGTCAGTGCCACTGTGACCCATGCAGTGTTGTGCTAGTACTGAAAAATAGTTACCGTTACTAGATACTTAATTAAAAAAGTAACTCAATTACTTTACTCGTTACTTCCACCCAAAAGTAATGCATTCCTGTGATAAGTAACTGTGATAAGTTACTTTTTAAATGTCTACATTGAAATGCTGCAATTCAGTAATACTGTTGCAGTACTTACTTAGTTTAAAAAATAATGCATTATAGTACTAGTTACTGACAAAAGTAACAGAGTTACTGTAATACATTACTTTGTAACACGTTCGTCCCAACACTGGACCAATGCCCAACCTCCCTGCTAGATTTCATGACATTTTGTGGCACAAAGCTGGACTCACCAATATTAGACATATGTGTTTGGAAACTAGCACTCTTTTTGTGTAAAGCCCTGCTTGTTATTCACTGGTCCATGAACAAAATTCTCACCAAGTTTCTTGAAAATCCATTACTTTTTGAGTTATCCTGCTGACAGATTACTGGATAAACAAACAAACAAACAAACAGACAATTGGCAAAGAGGGTTGATCTTGTCGAATCCTGACAAATTTGATGGTGCTGTACAAAACTGAAAAGGATGATAATAGAGGTAAACAATGATCTGACAACATTATCATTACTGACTGCTCTGTCTGTCTCTGCTGCAGCCCGGATTGTCGGTGGCCAGAAATCGAACTTTGAGGAGGGAGTGGAGGATTCATCACAACACGATTGTAATGCAAGTTGTGTTTTAAACACTTTGTAAAGGTTACACCAGGTTAAAGCCTGTGGTGGGCAGTAATGAAGTAAATTTACTCAAGTACATTTTCCAAATATTTGTACTTAAGTATTTATTTAAAAACTTATGACTTTCACTCCACTACATTTGAGTGTGAGGTGTAACTTAGTTCTCTGCAGCAGATGGTATAAGAATGCTTTTGTTGCCTAGTGTTTTACTACAGAGAGTTAAGTTTCCATCTGTCTACATCAAGCTTCACTCACTTCAGTCCAGGAGCTAGGTCATAGCTAGGTGGGTACTAACTCCCATGCAGTTTGTGGTTCCCAACAGGGCTAACTAACTGTTATATGACTGCCTTGTGAGGCAGACTGCTAGCTGACATTAAACAGCAACGTGCCCCCCTCACCCCACATTACTTAAACCTTTAAGTTGTTTGGAACTATTTTGGTACAAAGAAGTTAAATGGGGTTTTGGTATTTACCGTAAACCACTGATGATGCTATTATACTCTAGATGTCTCAAGTATTTGCACTGTGTACTTTGTCTACCACTGGTTAAAACTGCACCAGGCAAGAGTTTTATGTGAAAATACACCTGTATTATCCGGACAAAGCTGAATTCACCAGCATTTGATCTTTTTCTTCTCTTGTCCTTTTGGTTCTCTCTTTGTATAAAGAATTTACATTATTGCATGAATTAAGTTGGCTTTTATGTAACAGATAACTAATACATGTTCATTATCTTCTCTGTGTGCCATTCCTCCAGCCAATGTGACGGCGAGGAGCGTATTTCCTCTGATCAGAAACTGGGAGTGGGGTACAACCAAGAACTTCCTCTACCAATACCAAGGTAACTGAGCACAGAAACCTGAGCTCTGACACAGCCAATTTCCATAATCAGCATCACTTAACTGCAGCAGTGAGTGCCCTCTAGGGGTTTATGACTTTTACACAACATCATATGTTTCTCTGCTATCTGCAAAAGTTGATATCATAAGAGTGAGTGTGTATATCTGAACCCTAAGGTGAAGTCTGATTGCTGTTTCTGAACAGATCCTGAAATCCCCTCCTGTCTGCAGTCTGAAGATATGTACCTGATAGACGCTGGTTTGTCGAACAATATACCCTACCCTCCTTTCCTGGGAGACAGGAGGGACATTGACCTCATCATAGCACTGGAATACAGCGCTGGGGACATGTTTTTGGTGTGTGTGAGAAGAGTTGCGGTTTAGAGAGAAGACAGTCAGCAGGCAGCTTCGAAGTGGCCATGCAAAACCCCCAAATGGAAACATGCTTAAGTTTCTCGAGCTTCCTGCTTTCCATGCATGACTGCCACCTTTACTGACTGTGCAGGGTGCTGTGTTCAGGCCCCTGTGGCTGTGTAGGTAGACAGTGGATGTGAATTTGTTTCTACCAAGTGGCACAATGCATGAAGTGTGAGAGGTCGTAGCACCCTGAAAACCTGGGTGCTATCTGGATGGATAGACTGAACAAGGGCTAAGTGGGGAAACGTCTTTGTTTTGCATTTTGGGTGAACCGTTCCTTTAAAAATGCATCAAGTTTGGGCGTATATGGGATGAGATAATCCCACTGGCAGATTTTTTTTTAACCTTGTTTTAAAAGATTTTAAAATTGAATGTGAGACTAACTTGAGTTAAGTTGGATATGTTGTGCAGTGTTAACAACTGGTCTTCCACTGTCCCCTCCACAGACTCTGACTGAGGCCAGAGACTATGCAGCCAAGATGAAGAAGCCTTTCCCAGAGATAGACGACAAAGTCCTGGAGGAGAAAGACTGGCCGAGGGACTGCTACGTGTTCCAGGGAGAGGGGAAGCAGCCCACCATCGTTTACATGCCTCTCTTCAACAGAAACAACTGCAAAGGTCTGGGTGCCTCTTTTCCAATCTGATTCCTCCATCTTCCACCACCTCCTCTTTTTCCTTCCAGAAACCTGACTGTTCTCAATATAGTCACTGAAGTGTGATAATGTGTTGAACCCCAGCCATCTGGTATGCCAGGAAGTTTCAAACAAACACTAATTCAGTCGCAAATGCTGTATGACTGAGGACTGACAGTGAGCATAATTCAACATTCGTCAACAGGGGGCTAAAAATAATCATTTTCAAGTTCTGTTCCACTCATACAACTTGCTGCTCTGTCAAAGGTCTATCACTGGCCGAAAAATGTCATTCTGCTTCCCAAAATGACCCTGTAAATCACTCCTATGGAAAGAAAAAACAAACAAACAAAAATCCTCTAATATTCCTATAGTGTGGCATTTATACCCAATGAGGTTGTAGCGACTTAATACTTGGAGTTTTCTTCAATATCAAGGTATTTCGTTTTACATTTTATGATCAACCGCATAAGCAGGGTGATATTCCTGTAGTATCCTTCTAAAAGTCGTAACAGGATTATTTTTTGTAAGGGACAAGCATCCTTCCTCAAGTATTTTCAACATCTGATTGGAAGAAGGAGGCAAGAATTCCCTCATAGCATACTCCTGAACTAAGGTAAGACATGAATTCTACTATCTACTATCACAAAACATACTGTTGGGCTAATTCTCGACTCTTATGGTTGCACTGTACTGAGATGGATCTCTATCAATAAGTGTGTGTGTGTGTGTGTGTGTGTGTGCATATGTGGGTGTGTTACACTTGGCTGTGTTCTATGCAAGATAAATAAAGCTTGATTTGGGTAACAAATGGCGGTTCGTGAAGGACCACAGTGGCGAAAAAGCTTCGTGTGTTTAGTGCTGACATTTTAGGCAGCACCATCAAATGAAATGAGATACGGGTGTAATACAGTAAATGCGTACTACTCACCCCAGTCCGGAAGGTGGCGGTATCAGCCTGAAAACACTGGGTTAATGTAGCGAAGAAGAAAAAGCACAGTAGGCGGACCAACCATTAAAATAATAGGACTATGGGACCAACAGCGTTTTGTTTGGGGTTTACGGAAAGCTTGCGGTTAGACTATTGCCTCTCTCAAAGACACTTTTTTAACTACTGTCGCCGCCGCTCGGTGTGTGGAGAATCTTGTGAGAACAGGTGAACATTAAATGAAGCATTAGCCGTTAAACCAGTCAATTTTCTTCTCGTGCGAGTAAGCTAAATGAGGGCAATTAGCAGTACTGTTGATAAAAACCTGTCACGTGGAAGGCGATTTGAGCAAACAACGTCACAGCGCGAGGCTGGAAGCTATTTACTGTGACGTCAGCAAACCGGCTAGAACATAATTGAAATATTGAAACAAATGAGTGGTCAAAGAGCCTGATTAATTCAGTGAGAGAAGTAATGATATAAAATAATATAAAAAAATAGATTTTCAGTGTTATTTTCATGGAATCTAATATCACCAGCATTTATAAAATTTTATGCCACTGTACAAAGAACAGCCAGGTCTATTCTATCACTTTACATATTTTTATGATTATATCTAATTGAAACATAATTATGTAAAGATTATAACATTGTATCAAAGAATGTGTTTTTAATGAATACATTGTCCCTGTTTTTGTTTCTAGCAACATGCATATCACAGTGCATAAGAGATCGAGTGGCCGTGTTCATCTTGAATTGTGCAAAAAATGCAGCCTCTACCACTGTCCCTTCTGCCAGCCCTCTGTTTTCAAACCGAGGGGAGACTTTTCCAGGGTGTGGACTCACATAGAGAGTCACAGACTGAAGGCTTTGCAGCATGGAGGTATGGCAATTTATAAAGCACCAAACTTTAGTCAACTACTTACCACTCTCTGTAGATAACTAGTCTTGAAATGCATCATGCTTTTGCCCCACCATTACAAGCATAATCACCCTCACATATAAAGAGTTAGATATCGACAAGTAAATGTCTTGTGGCCTTTATCCTGTATCCTAAACATTTTGAGAATATTCTTGAATTGCTACAAAAGCCTACCACAGAACACTTTCCTTACAACTATCCAACACAACTCCATCCACTTCAACGAATTGTTTTTTGTCATTTTGCAGAATTCACAATTTTTATTTGCCACTTGGAGTGCAGAGGGGTGAAAAAACATTTCCATTGCCCTTACTGCCCCAAGATGTTCATCAATAGACGTGACTGCAAAAAACACATTGGCAAATGTCAGGTTGAAACAAAGGCAGGGCGGCTGGGCAATACATCCAGGCTTCCACTGCATCCTGCAGTGCTTCCTCCACCTCCACCAGACCCTCTCGTCCAGGTAGCCGCTCCCTCAGACCGACATGTGGCATGTAATGCAAATGAATCCCTCATTTCTTCAGATTTGAGTAAGTTTTGTCCAAAACTTGATCCTTTGATCCTAGATCAGTACTCATAATTGGGAATGGGCGATATGGCCAAAAGCATTATCATTATGAAATTTATCATATCTGTTCGTATCAGTAATGATCTTGATATATACCAAATAAATCTCATCATATTTATTGTTTTTTTTTTGTTTGTTTTTTTGCTACTGAGTGAAATCTGAAGAAAGCAGAATGCTAATGAATGATCATACTGCTAATCTCCGCTAAGCCCATCAAAATAATACATTGCAGTTCCTGTGTGCGCTGTATGTCTCCTCACTCATGACCTACCTTCTTCTGTTGTTGCCACAGATTGGTGATTTGTGTGTTTATCATGGGAAAAAATTGTGTTTGAACATGAAATGAACATTTTTATGTTTATGTTGTAAGCATTGCAGTAATTTATTTTGAGTGACTTCAGATTGAAAGCATAACAACTGATGATAGATGAAAGAAAAACACTCGAGGAAAGATGTTTCTTTAGGGCTGCCTGTCTATCTACAGAGACCTCATGACCTCAGTCAACACTTCCTGAAAAAATGATCTTAGATAGGGATATATGATTATCTCCACCAATCACAGTAAGTCTCACATGTACAGCAGTTTAAAGGAATAGTCCAACGTTTTTGGTAAAATGCCCTTTTTACGATTTAGAATCTACAGGAGTCATTCACACAACGTATTATGTGTGTATGAAATATACATCTTGGCTTTGTTTTTAAACAAGGGTCGTTTAAAGAGGGAGAAGTTAGATGGTAGGAACTATAGACGTGGAATAGTATAAATAAGACAGCTTTGGAGTTCTGGTAAGGTTTATTTTTTCACTTTGACAGAGCTAGGCTAAGTGATTTCTTAAGTTCAACTTAACTTAAGCTTCTTGTTTTTCTGTCATATTGTAGGTGTGAAAAGCAGTGACTTACATTCTGATTCTACATCAACTTCATCACCTCACCTGTCTGAGAGAGAGAGACGACAGGCGGTGTGTCAGCAAAAGAAAATGGTGCAGAGCCAACAGCTCCGTCAGAAAGCCAGAACTTCACATGCCGGCAGTCATAGCTTCATTGATCTTTATGGTTGGTCTGAAGTTGAACATGATTACTGCATGAGACAAGTTAAACAAAGCAGTACACTGGTGTCGAGTCCTGAAGCTGAGCTCGGCGTGATCCACAAAGCCAGCCTCCCTGCCCAGGTGGCTTCGGTTCCTGCATCCTGCAGCCTTGCTCAGAGCAGCAGTGATGATGAAACGTCAGGAGAAACTAAAACCCAGACAGTGTCGGCCACGCTATGCGCCAACAGGTCCTGTCAGGCTGCACTGAAGAAAGCAAACAGCCTATGCCGCGCTTTGCAGGCTGAGCTGTCCAAGCTGTGGGAGGAGATGAGGAGGATGACTTTCTCAGAGGAAGCTTTTGAGGATGACAATGAGAAGGTGCGAGACCTGACCGGCCTCCCGTCCTTCGCCAAGCTGATGTTCGTGTTCGCCGCTGTATCGACATTGATGCCAGTTGAGAAACTTAAGCTGAGCCGCTTTCAGAATTTCATCATAATGCTCATGTACCTGAAGCTGAATCTGCCTTTTCAGTTCTTCACGCACATGTTTCTCCTAGCGAAGTCGAGCACGTCGCTCATCCTAAATAAAATGTTGGATCTTATGCATGACAAGCTGTCAGCTTTTCTCAAGTGGCCCACTAGGGAACCAAGTGGTGCTGATCATTCTGACTATACTAACAGCAGAACCGTGACAGTTGTGATAGATTGCTTTGAAGTTCCAGTGGAAACGCAAACTCGCCCTCAGCATAATCGCCTCACTTTGGTGAAGTATATCATTGCCACAACCACGGAGGGAGTTGTGTCTTTCGTGTCCGCCGGCTGGCCCGGAGAGATGAAGGACACAGAAATTGTCAAAAGATGTGGACTTCTGGAGAATCTGTCTCCTGGAGATGTTGTGATTGCACGCCACAGGTTTGACATAAGGGACGCCGTGAACTTGAGAAGCGCAGTCTTGCAGAGGCCAGCGAATGTCCTGTCACGGGCTGAAACTGTCAGCAGGCAGCTGCGTGACACGTACGCCTTTCTCCAGGGGCCTGTGCATTATTCTTTTTGCCAAACTGACGGCCCGGAAGCTTTAGCCCGCCTTGACAAAATATTCAGGATTTGCTGCATTCTTCACAATATCAGCAAGTCGGATACACTGTTAAGCCAGGAGCCATTAAACATCAACGTGGATGGAAACGAGGCAGGAAAGTGACAGCGCCTGGTGGATTTCAAGGTTTACCAGCTGCCATCACTGTCTCCAGAAAAATGTTTTTGTGATGGAAATAAAATCCCTAGCATTCGTTGCCATGGCGAATGAAAGAGCAAAAGTGCGGTTTGGGGTGAGAAGGGGAATGAACAGGCGTCGTTTAAGTGCTTGTCATCCTGGCCTTATTCAGTCAGGTTTCCCTGACAGCAGTGCAGACGTTAAAAAGCAGATTTTTCTCTTATGTGACAAGCTGAAGTGTTGTGATGCAAATGTCAAAACAGCAGGAACACAGAGAGATCACGACTCATGAACTGAGCTGCTGCGCCTGAGGGTGGTATTTTTTTCTCCAAGGAAGGTTTTTGCTGACAAAACTCAACCCGAATGCTTAATGGATTGGTCACTTTGTGTCTTTAGATCTTTTTTTATTTATCCATTTTATCCTTGATTACATTTAATGGATGAGATTTTTCAAGTTTGTAGTACTTCATTTATTTCTTTAAAGGAATACTGCCCCATGTTTTGGTAAGTTTTCTAACTTAAGGCTACATATCTAATATCCATTAAAAGTTACAAATAAGTAGGAAAAATGTGAAATGTGAAATCTGAAACCAGCGAAAAATCTGACTTGACCGAGACATATTTGTGTTGGCAACCATCTCGAACTCTAACCTGTCGTGTGTTCTACCTAATGATGTCGTGACACCAGTAGTTGGATATTGTACCAGTGAATTTTCTCAATTCTCAACACCTGATTCAGTACCATGGCACAAATCCCATTCAGCACACACTTAAAAAGAATACTCAAACATTTTGGGAAAAATACCATTTTTCTGATTTACCCAGTCAGAGACAAGATGTTTGATACCATTTTCACCTCTGTATGTCCACTGGTTCAGTTCCAGTGTGTAGCATTTTGTGTTAGCTTAGCATAAAGACTTGAAGTCTACAGCAGTCATTAATAGCAACTCTGAAATGGTCTTATTTACACAGTATATCACGTGTATTTGAAATACACATCTTGGAATTTTTTTTACCTACCATCTAACCTCTAAAATGACACTCGTTTTTTAAAAATATTCTATAACATTACATTACTGTGTAACACACAGGATACATTTTATAAATAAGACAGCTTTGGAGCTGCTGTAAGCTTTGTTTTTTCACTTTGAAGAGCTAGGCTAATGACTCTATAGACTTCAAACCTTCATGCAAAGCTAACATGAAATCCTAACCATAGGAACCAAACCAGTGGATGTACAGAGGTGAAAATGGTATCAAACATCTTGTCTCATTCGGGTAAGCCAAAAAAAAAACAACAAAAAAAAAAACTGGCAGGACACAACCAAAGACATCTGTTAGGTTTGTACTTAGAAGTCCATTCTTTGAACCCACGGTGACCAAAACGGCAACTTGGCCACAAATGAGAGCATTTGTTCAACCCCCAAACTCTAAAGCTCCCAACACGAAAATGAACACATTCATACCTTCTTCATGAAGGTTTATCAAAATGAAAAGTACGTGGAGCGGTAAGTGAAGTACTGCACGAACTTCTCGAAATAAAACACTGTCTTAAGTCATCAGACTTTCTCAAAGTGACTAAAATCCAGGACAGGTTTTTACCCTAGGTGTTTACTGTAGTTAAATAGCACAAGGGATAACTGCAACACTGAGAACAAAAAAAAAATTAAAAGGAGTTTTAAAGTTGGGCTACAGTTATTTGGCTTAACGCCAGAAAGCAAATGAGTTAGCAATTCAAGACAGAGCCTTAAATAATCATTCGTCTACATACAGTAGATGCATTCATAGAGACTGTCAATTTGTCTGTATACTTAAAACACTAACCTTTGCAGTTACATGATTTGCTCTTGTCTGGTATTTTTGTATCATGGTTTATGTAACCCTGTCAAAAAAAATCTAACAGCTATGTGGAAATCAGTTTTTTTGCCAAAAGGCCCTGCTGAGCGTCATCGCCACAGTTTGCTGTTTGTTTTGGTGTTCTCTGGACCAACTCCAGTCCCCAGTTTCTTCTTGGTTTTGACTTAGACTTGACCTCCATCTGGTCTTGATTTGGATGCAACTAAATTTGTCCTTTTTTTCACTCATCCATTCAAGAGCATCTTAGACTGAATGTATTTTTTATGGTTTATTTCAAGGTGTTAAAGTTGGATTGACAGCACCCTCTCATTTCTATTTGTAAATTGCTGCTTTCTTGCTTCTTTCTTGGTTTTTGTGTCTCCTGTCCTAAAGCATTAAATCTACTTTCTCTATTTAGAGTCCCCGCTTGCTATAATTGCATTCCACTTTATCTGAAATCGTATACTTCAAATGCCATTGTTGTCCCACATAGTAATTACTTAACCTCCCTGTCCTTTAAGTGTACAATTAATGCACTCAGGTAAGCCTTGAGAACGTGCTCAGTTGACACTGAATCAACTTAAGTGCTTTAAAGCTAAATTAAAGGCAGTTATAATAATTTCCTGCAATGTTTGCAGTGGCAGCCATCAGATTTCGCCTTCTGCTCCACCAGCTGCATCGTGTTCTTTCAAGCGCTGCAGATAGAACTTACACTTGGTGTATGATGATGCAAAACTCATCTTTTCAACTTAATGATCATTTTTTGTGCCTCCAGATGATTGAAATGTGAACGAAATTAGATTTGTTCCAAATGATTTCTGACAAGGGTGGATTGCAGCATTTGTTGCTGCATGTGTATGTCCATTCATTACTGTCGCTCCTGGTATGATCTGTGATTTTCTAATGGCAAGTGGGAAATTCGAAAAAAAAGAAAAAAAAACTACAGTGTTTTTTAATTCACGTCTTCAGTTGGCCAGAAAAGGCCATGTTGTATTCAAAATATATTTAAGAACCTTTACAGGGCCTGAATCAAATATTATTTATAGGTAATATATGACATTTGTTTTAAACAACTTGCAGCACCAGATGGGTGGGGTTTATGTATTCACACAACTTAAACCTTTGATTCAGTTCTACTTTACGCGGCTCAGCACACTGGAGGTCAGTGATATGAAAGGCAACAGGTGTCATAAGCATGTGAACCTAAACGTGCCGTGCCGTTTCCTCTAGATGCCGAAGAATACCAGGAAAGGATGAAAGAGTTCGCTACCGTCCAGCGTGCCCTCGACCAGGACAAGATCGACTTCTTGTTGTCGACGGCTAAAGCCAACATGAAGAACAATAAGGAAACCATCCTGAGGGAGATCAACAAGGCTGCTGAACGCAGACACATGAGGTAGAGCTGTTTATGCGTACAAGAGAAACAGAGAAATCATGTACAGGTCCATATCGTTTTATTTATTTAAATGTGCCTTCATTATTTGGATTAATTTAAAAGGCAAAACGTCATTTAACAGTTGTATAAGAACTAAGTACAAATAAAAAAATACCCTATTATGTGAACAAAATTACGCTTTATCAAAAATGAATAAATAAAATAACAAACAAACGAAAATCAATCAATCGTTCCGTTTTTTATGTTGTGAATAAGCCGCAGAAGACACTCTATATGTAAAATAGTGTAAAATGACAACATTGAAGACATGCCTTTTCACAAGGATAAACAAGATTAAGAGGCTTTGAAGCTGAATGGAAAATGCGTAATGAATGAGTTTCTGTCGCATCTTTACATGCTTGCCTGTGCGTGTGTGCTATCTCGTTTTTGTGAGGGAGGGTAAGGGACGTGGATGGCTGGCAGATGAGTGAATGGATAAATAATGAACTTATCAAATATCTAACACGTCTCCTCTTCTTGCTTCTCCTTTCCAGGAAGTCGGCGGCGTCTGATCTCTAATCCCTATCTTGGCAGAAACTCCAGTCTGCGGTCCCACGATGTCTATAAATATGAAACTGACATCACTTCAGAGGGAGCCTATGTAACCCTGTCAAAACGGGGCCAGTAATACTGACAGGATGCAACAAAACAGAGAACACATTCATAACTACCAATAACAGCTAATCTGTAATTGCATTACAATACAACCTAACCCTTGTGCAGGATGTCTTGATTCTGTGACATTTTTCATTCTAAAATAAAAATTTGGTGCAGTGTGTGATGACTAGACATTGTTTGCATGTATTTCTGAGGTACTAAAATGTGTCTCTATAGGCTACTATATTTTGTAACGTGATTGATTTAAAGCTGAGCACTATTTTGAGCTTCAGTGGGTTACAACGAGGCTGAGTCAAATTTTCAAGAATAATTTGTGTGAAATTTTATGGGAAATTTATTTGATTTAAAAAAATGCCCCCAGTTCTTTAGTGTATTCAATTTGTGCCGAATTGTGCTGAATTTACCTTTAGTGAAAATAACAATTTCACATGCAGACATATCAGTTCAAAATTTACATTTGCTTTATTACGTCACAGTTAACCCGTTGTGACTTACACAGCTACAATAAAATACCCGTTTCACCTGCACTGCATTATAAACTGCAGTGGAGGTGCGTTCAGTAAACTCACACTGGCTCTAATGTAATTAAAGCACTTTGACATCGTGCAATAGCACCAAAGAAGCGCTAGATGTCGCACAATGTCCACATGGGGAAGTTCCGCTCTCTATAAGTAGGTCAAGCCAGCCAATAGGCGTATATATCAAGGCCATCTTCAGAAAACACTACCCTGCAATGAGGCTGATTTGCATCCACTGTATGCCCTATTTAATTAAAACATCATTGGGCATTTCTTGTGTTTGCCAAGCTGAGATCAGTGTTGAAGTCTGAAATTTTCTTGAGATTTCGAGACAAATCATTTAAAATCAGAATTCTGTTGTTCTCACCCTAATTGCCATTGCCAATTAGGGGGAAATCATGATATTCCTGATGGGACTTATGGCTGTTATTGACCAGTGAGTTTCCCTTACCCCATAGTACTTTATTACAGTTTGGAGGGCCATAAAAATAACATTCCTTTAGGGATTTATAGTTTTACTTGTAAAGTTGGGATTTCCAAAGCACATTACATGTTTTTGTTATTTGCTGCACAGTTGACAGACCTATTCGACACTGAATGTTTCACTGAGATAAAACTATGTTACCATAATGACATTAACTGTTATCTTTCAGTTTGGCCGTATTATATTAACTGTTATCGTTCAGTTTTATTAGTCAGCGTGTGCGTCCTCGCAGCGCTTTGCTTTGCGTCGTCAGAGAAGTTTCCTGATCCGCTGCAGTCGGGCGGTGCGCCACTCCGGCTGCAAACATCCTCCCACCGAAAAATAAATAAATAAAAAAACGCGGGAAATAACAGCACCGCGGACGGATTTCACTGTTAAATTTAGTTTTGTTTTGGAAGGAGGGGGCCATGGACGGCAGAAACGAGTCCCAAAATCACCGAGATGTCGCTTGAACGCAGAGCCGAGAGGAAGAGGAGGATGCAGTAACAGCTTAGACGGCTCCCCTGCGTGAGAAAAGCACCTCGGCGGTCCATGGAGGAGAAACGGGGATGGTGAAAATCAGAGGAGGAAGAAGAAGAAATTGAGAGGAAAAAAATGCGCGCCGCTCAAAGTTTGGCCGTGTCGTCTGCACGCGCGACCCCGCAAACCTCCGTCCCGTCCCAGCTTGTGGAAAAATGAACATGAATTGAACGAAGAATGCATGTCGTTTGGGATATTACTCTGATTTTCCAAGCATATTTCATCTGCACGTCATCAGGTAAGGCGGCAAGAAAAGAATTACAGCGATACGGTGAAATTTGGGGAGGATAAACTCCAACACAGAGAAATAGTTTCCTCTGAAAACACTGATGACAGGAAAACCAATACCACAATAAAAGATGAATTACTATGAGGCACCAGCACAGACGGTGAAAGTGTTCTTTATGCTTGAGGTTTAGTGCTGTTGCTTGTAGGCTATGAAATATGTGGGATGTTGACTGGCTGAATTCAAGTTTCATTTCCAATGAAGAATTTGAGATAGTTTGAGATCACCTGTCGGCCTGCCATATTGGTGATATTGGTGAAATCTCATATTTTCTTTGGAATTGAAATGAACTCATCGATGGATGTTTCTCCAACATCTTTGCATGAGGAGATTTCACAAGATAATGAGTGAGTCCATGTCTCCAAACTCTGGCGCACTGTAAGCTCTCTCTCTCTCTCTCTCTCTCTCTCTCTCTCTCTCTCTGCGAGATGATCAGACTGAGTAGCCCTGCAGTGCTTATGATATTCTCTGGTATGAAACATATGTTCAGTTCACGGCCGCCTATAAACAGGTCACCGCAGGCTGTAAATATCGCTGTCAATATGTCAGAGGGCTTATACAGCCCGTGTCATGCCGTCTAGATGCGCTCATCCATAAGCCATGACTTACTATTACACTGCCACTGAAGCTGCCAGGCTCAGTTAAGATGCTGTGATAAGGAGGAAGGTTCGTCTGATGTGGCTTTTTGAGTGCTGATACAGATATTATACTGACATTGTGTATTTATATCAATATCAATAGTCAGTACTTTGTGGCAATATTATCTTTGCCTTTGACCATTTTCATGCACAAGTACTGCATGTATTTAGTGTTTCCCCACAGAATTTTGTTCTTGAAACATGCTGTTTCCCGGAATAATGAAATTTTTGGGGGGTTAGCAGCTCTTTGAGATGTTGTATGATAATGGGTAACTCTGGGAAATACTTAAGCTGTACATAAGGAATTAATTTGCAGCCAAACTACTGAATAATTCAACATTTACGCTTATATTTGATGTTGATGACATCACTGAGTGATATCTGATATTCAGTACAACACCAATACTGGCCTGATATTGGCAAACATCAGACATATTAGTCAGACTTTTGTAAAGCAACAACGCTGCACTAAAGTGATCAAATGATTCCCAGCAGTCCTTCACAATGTCTCTGTGTCTCTCTGCCCATCTCTCTCTCTCTCTCACTCTCTCTCTCCCCCCATCTCTTTTTGTTTCCTGTTCTCATTCCTTTTATTCTCCTATTTTAATTCAGTGGGCGATTCACTGGCACGGCACAGAGAATTCTCCACATTACCAAAGAAAAAGGTTAAAAAAAAAAGACATTTTATCCACTACAGAACAATAATAACTCTCTCTCTTGCTCTCTTGCTCTCTCTCTCTCTCTCTCTCTCTCTCTCTCTCTCTCTCTCTCCTGCACAGCTCAGCCTATTTCATCCAAGCTTCATGAGGGTTGGTGGGCGTACAAGGACGTTGTCCAGGGAAGCTTTGTTCCAGGTAATAGACCGTCGTCCATCTACTACCCCAAACAGCTTCAAAAGCAACACTTCATGTTGGTTGACTCAGGTCTGGCTTCTGCGACAAGGTGTTTTTCCATCTGGAGAGTTGTCAAAGTGTCACTGGTCTTGAATGAAAAAACAACAGTATAAGCCTAAAATGTTTACCCTGTTATCCTCTAAAATTGGGGTTGGCAGGTTGGTAAGTTTTGGCTAAATTTAGCCAGAATCACTGTCCCACTTATTTACACGATTCATTTATGAGGGACTGAACATAAACCACTGAATACATTGTTTTAAGCCTGAAGGAGCAGCTGGCCCTTTATCAGTAAGATTCAGTTTCTGAACTCCTGGGCAGATGGACTGAGTCAGTCTGTGTTTGCTGAGATTGATGGTGAGGTAGGAAATTATTGGTTGCGATGTTGTGGACTAGGTGTAAACCAGACGGATGTTTCAGACAGCTGGTTTGCTTGGTGCAGTGCAACTCCTGATTCGATGTTTGGGGAAGTCGGGACAGCGAGAAAAAGACTGGCAGAGTTTTCAGGACGCGAGGAAAAGAACCATTTGCAGCTTGTTATCTTGATACGTGTAGCATATGCCAGCTGAACATCCTGGTGGTCACAGATCGCTAATCTCCGCTGAGTTTTTGAAGACAGCTGGTCTGTACACTTTGTTAGAAACCTGCCTCCAGGTAACCTCGTTCCCAGGCTTTCTCAGAGCAGAACAGAGCAAAAAGCCTGGAAGAAGGTCTCCAATTATTTTTGGAAGAAACGAAGATAAGACTTAAAAGTCTGCAGTAAATCTTGCTTGTATAGTTTAATGGTCAGATCAATGGTTTGAACCCATCAGGATCTTTGAGATTGAAGATTCTAAGATCCCAATGGGATGGAAACGTTTGTCTGATCATTAAACTATGTGAGCAGGATTTATTTCAGTGTTTGACATGAAATAGCAGGTAAACACAGGTGTTTCTAATGACATTCATGAAGTTCCTGTTCCATTTAAGTGTAGCAGAGTCTTTCCAGTGAGCCAGCATGAACAATAGCAAGAACCTGGTGGGTCTTACTATCGTTAAACGGAACAGAACCTTCATTAATGACATTAGCAACACCTGTGTTTACCTGCTACTGTCCGATTGGATGTGCATGCTGTATTTTTGTCTCTGTTTGCCACCATCCTCTCATTGGTCTGTCAAGTTTCCCATCTGAATGTAAACAGTAAAGTGCAACTTGTTAACGGTCCCCATGGAAGCAAGTTGGTCCGATGTGAAACACTGACAATAGAGACTTTGCTGAACAAATTACCCATGAATTCAGTGTGTAGACTGGTGAACTGAAGACAAGCAAGTTCTGGCCCCGGACAATCAGTTTGTCTCTGTCATTGTTTTTGGCTACAGAAACAGCAGATATCCCCTTTTGATTCATAACTCAACTTGTTCACCCAAGACAGATGTAAGTAGAGAGATTACTAAAATGATTGCAGTCCACATGTTGTTGGCCATGTTTGCAAGAAAAGACTTTTCATGAACATTGGTGGGTAAACATGCAAGTACGTCCAAAAATAAATTCTTGGTTTTCAATTGGACACTTGAAGATTTCTTCAAAAATCTCTTATAGATTGGTGTTTTTCAATTGGACACCTGATCATTTCTAGAAACGTCTCGAGTGGATTGATCGAATACTGCCTCTGAGAGCTCCATATATCACCGATGACTCCTTTTTCACCTTCATTCTTTATACTTTCCCAGTGAGACACATTCTGCAGTGCAGGCAGAAACGGATGCCCAAACATTTTTTTTGCCACTGAGGCTCCACACAATCTTTGACTTATCTTGTATCTTGATTGCAAGACTGAAGTTTTCCTTCATTGTCCCCAGTTCTTCGCTTGTCTCCTGTTGTGGGATGTGAGCTCTTCCTGTAGAGACTCGAATTCAACTAAATCCCTGTGAATGGCGTGCTCACTTGAAACTTGTCCCCCTTTGTCATAGAAGCCATGTTTCTCACTCTTAACAACACAAATTGGACTTGTTTTATCAGACTGTGTAGACGTTGAAGCAATTATGTTAACATGATCTGAAACAGAGAGTCCACTCTTGGAGACATTGGTGGTGTCTAAACCGATGTTTTGGGGTATTTCTCACCATGAATTTGCAGTCCTGAATTTTGGGGATGAGATGTTTACATGCATATAACCGCCGATTACTGAAAATCCCATATACATGCACTTCTTCATAATTGTGTTTCTCCACCACCGCAACCTCCTCCAGTTTGTCACTACTGCTGACAGCGGAGCGGCAGCTACTTGCAGCCTGACGAAAATGGGGTTTTCCCTGAACTTTGCCAAACTCTGGGAAAACCCCGCTTTTATCTCCAATAACATAAAATTATCCGTTGACATAAAATTATTCAGCGTTCATCAACAAGCATGTAGAACAGAAAGTTTTTACTCACTCACGCATTTTACTTACAGGTCAGTTTACATGGGTTTACATACCCCAGTAATCCAGTTTCTCCGGCAGAAATCCATCTTGAATTTCTCTTAATCCCTCACCCCGATTACTGAAATCACCGTTCTCATTTACATGGCAGGTGAGAAATCGGGGAACTGCTGTTCGAGGCGGGTAACCTGATGACTGAAGTGCATGTAAAAATAGTGTATGAGAACATATTTGCAAACCACCTCAGCCTGTTTCTCTTCAGCTGGCTTCATATTGTCTTTACTATCAGTGGGAATCAAAGGCAAAACATGGAAGAAGCACAAACTGGCCAGGTGAACCAATCACAGTTCTTGACATGCTGCATCACATGCAGTTTATTGACTCTAGCAAACATACTTCTGAAAGACAGAATGTATGATCTCTCTCTCTCTCTCTCTCTCTCTCCCCCCTTGCTGATGTTTACAGACAGCTCTATATTTGATAAACCTGACCTGACCCTGTCCAAGATGGCTAATAACTTAAATAATATTTCAGTTTGAGTTTTACTCTCATGCCACACTTAAGTGTCACATTCTTCAAATGGTGCTTTTCTCATTTTGGAGCGAAACTCAAATATATTGAGTGCTTTAATTCCAGTTGAAGAAGTGTGTGAGGTGTGTGAGAGGCCTTTTGGGAAATTTAAGACTGACATTAAGCTCCTTCACATCACTGACTGCAGCCTGACTTTGACTACAGCTCCTTCGCCCTCCCTCTAGTCTTACATAGCTACACCTTTCTCCTCACTTTGTTTTAGTGCTGTGCCAGCACAGGAGGAACGTCTGTCTGCCTCGAGCTGTTTTGGGAACGAAGTGGGAATGAAGTCAGCAAGAAAAAAAAAGAAATCCCAGAGAACATTTGTATATTTCCAAACAATCGCAAACCCGGATGGTGCTCAAAACTTGGGGCGCAGATGGGTGTCACCTTGCGTTTCACTTTTTTTTTTGGGTCTTGTTTTGTGTGGGTATGTTATCAGCCTTCACACTTACTCACTTCCTTATTCGCCCACGCGCTCGTTTTTGTCTTTTTTCTCTTCAGCTCTCCTTGGCTTGTGCACAGCCGCTTTAAGGGCGCTAGGTTCATTCTATAGTTGTACAGTTCTTATGTATATTTGATCACATCTGTGTCTGGCTGTCTCCCTGCCTCCTTTTATCTTCTCTCCCACCCTCCGACTCTCCTCTTGCTCTTCATCTCCTCTACCCTTTCAGCTCCTCTCCTCCCCTGCTCCTCCTCTTCTTCCTTGGCCTGTCCACGTTTCGTGTCCACGGTCTTTGCTTTATTTTTTTATTTAATTTTTTTTCTCCTTTCTTCCAGCATCTCCTCATCCTCTAGCCGCCCTTCCTCCCGTCTCTTTCTTTCTCTCTCTCTCTCTCTGTTGCTGATCTTTGCTCCTCGTTCTCTCTCCCTCCAACTCACTTGTCCTCCTCCTGTCCTGAGCGACCCCGAGGTATCGCTGTCATTTCTGTTTGCGTTCGCTTGCACCTTGAAGCTGAAAGCGACGCATTCGAGACCGCGGAGGTGAGTTTGTCTGCACGCTGAGGTCGAAGACGGCTTCTCGTGAGACGGGCTCCTCCTTGAGCGATGACAAAGGAGACACAGGTGAAAAACAGGCACTCAAAAGTTTGATTCTGCCCTTGAAAATAACTTTGAACATCTCAGATATGAAGAAGTCTTTGTCCAAGTTTGCCATTCACCCCACTTGACCAGTACTGCCTTCCAGACAGAATGCCAATGTAAGAGCAATACATAGATCAGATGCTATAGCATTACAGGGTTCCCTCCAGTCATGTAATTTCTGGAAAGTCATGTAATTTTGAAAAGTATATTCCAGATAGGGAAAGTCAGGGGATTTATGCTGTGTTAATTTCAGCTTGGAATTCATTTGAAACTCTCGTGCAAAAATGAAATGAACAGTTGTCCCACTCAAAATTACAAGTCAGAAATTTGGGTATGATTTCAGAGCTCCAGTTTCTCTGATTTCAGTTTAAGTGACGTCAAAGCACATTCATCTAACTGATAACACTAGCTAGTTAGTACTAGTCAGTTTAAAAAACAATAATAATAAAAAAAAAACATTAGCTAGAACATTAGCTATAAACATTAGCTAAATAGCTTAACTTCACCAGCTAGTTAAAGCTATTTGATGTGTAAGTGTGTTAGTTAAAGATAGCATTTGGAAATGCATTGGTATTAACTAATGCGTCTCCTATTTTCTTCAGCAAAGTCTGAAAGAAGCAAATACTGCTGCATACAATTTTTGTATTTCCCCTGGAGGAAAATACTCCTTTCCTCTTTTTGCTCTTTTTCCTCTTTTTCCCGAGTTGATACTGTGAAGGCAAGGTTGTGACAGGTGCGAAATATACAAATATACTTGAAATGAACACAGCATTAATAAATTCTTCCAATAAGTCATGGAATATCATAGAATTTTGTCAGCCTTTATTTAAAAAAAAAAAAGGTAACTAGTTATTTGCCAAATATGTTCACGTGCCCCTTAGAATAAAACAGAATGATAAGACCTCTGAAGTGCATTTAAAATTTTGGTTAAGGTAAAAAAATATCATGGTACCTTTATATTGGTTATTGAAATTCTGTATTTTAGTCATGGAAAGTCAGAAAAGTCAGACAGTGTGGGAACCCTGTATATGTTACAGTTTGCATGTCTGGTCTTTGTATGACTTTTATTTTGAAATGTGGCCATGCGTATGGATATGGAGAGAAACCATGTAGTGTGAATGGTAGAACTGCACATGGAGTTTTACATTTCTAATGTGTTAAACGTTTGAGTGGCTGTTTTGCATACGCTCAAGGAGGAAGACACGACACCACAGCCTGTCTACAACTAGCAGGTTTCTAGGCAAAAGGATCTAAATAGGTGCCATTCAGAATCAGGATACAACAAAATGAGAATGAATTGCAGTGACATCTTGGGGCTGTTTGAGTTATTTTCCTCTCCTCCTCACTTTCCCCTCATTGCCTCTCTCTCTCTCTTTCTCTCTCTCTCTCCCCGCATCTGTGAGATAACAGACGAAGCCGACCAGCAGCCAGACAGCTGACTGACCTTTTCTTTCCCCTGCTGTGTGAGTGTGTGTGTGCGTAACTGTTCTTACAATAAGAACTTCAATGAGGTTTTAGTAGAGGGCAAAGTGTGTGTGTCTGTTGTTGTTCTTAACCTATTTTCAGACAGAGGGTAAAAGAAAAAAAATGAGAGTCACAAATGCAGCAGAGGTCATCAGAAAAAGGCGAACATAACGAGATGAAGATGGATTTAACTTTGCTCCAGGTGGCTAAACAAGCAAACGTCGAGCAAATATCAGTATTTTGAAACTTTAAATACAAAGTATAAATGCAGTGCACATCCAATCCACATATATTGCAAATACATAAACAGATATAAACTTTCCTGTGTGGATCCACCCAGGAAGCAATAGCAGATAAATAAATACAATAAATCCAAGAGTGACATGCTTCGCAAAGACAAATTGGATTTCGGTGTGTACTACAATGGAGATGCGTTTTAATGCTAAGTTTAAAGGATTACCCCAATGTTTTGGGCAAAATACGTCCCCTGGTTCAGTTCCTATAGGTAGCATTTTGTTTTAGCTTAGCATAAAGACTTGAAGCTACAAGAGTCAATAGCTTAGCTCCATCAGAATGAAAATATAAATAGTAGGAACTATAACAATTTTAGTTCTCTTAAAGGGTAACTCAACGCTAAATAACTTTTTTTGAGTTCTAAACATTATTATATATACACTATATATGTATGTATGTGTGTGTGTGTAGTCAGATAGATAGATATTAATATTGCTGTCTAACCTCTTGTCAATGACATGACCCCCCTCCCCCCTTCAGAACTCTGACACAATCGCATTTTTTAAATGTGTGGTTATTCTAAAAGCTGATGTTGTTACCCTTTAAAACGATTCTTGTTATTTTTTTAAAAAAATTCCACATCTATTTCAAATACACATGGTACACTGTATAATAAGACAGCGTCTTATTTACTCTAAGGTTTACTTTTTCACTTTGATGAGCTAGGCTAATGACTCCTATAGACCTCAAGTCTTTATGCTAAGCTCAAACAAAATGCTATCGATAGGAACTGAACCAGTGGGCGTACAGAGGTGAAAATGGTATCAGACATCTTGTCTCAGTCTGGGTAAGTTGGAAAAGGGTATTTTGCCCAAAAACATAGGGGTATTGCCTTAAAGTGTGTGCTGAATGGGATTTGTGTTTTTGCCATTGTATTAAATCAAATATTGAGAATTGTGGAAATTCACTGCTGCTGGTATAATACCAAATTGGTATCATGGCATCCTTGGCTAGAACACATGAGAGCTGAGAGTTGGAGATAGTCGTTGGCAGGACAGATATGGTTGGGTGAAGTCAGATATTTAGCCTCTGGTTTCATATCTTATATTTTTCCTACTTATTTGTAACTTTAGTGGAAGCTATGTTTGCCTGGTGTGTGTCCACATCAAAGCTCGCTGTGCTGTGTGAATGTACTTTGATGCAGACGTGGACTGTTTGATGCCACGTGTCAGCGCATGGCAAAGAAAACCAAGATGGAACCAAGCCGAGACAAAGTTTAATATGACTGAAAATGTTCTCTCGAGGCATGGACTGATGAAAGAATTCGTTGAAGTGGCATTCAAGCTTAATTCTGGATTGAGCTGTTTGATGGATTTGACTGATATAGCCTAATGTTAAATTAGATTTTCCATCCATCAATCCATTTTAATGCGAAGGCGGCAGGCACTATGTAGACTACAGTTAATGAGTAGCCTGAAGATACATCTCTGCAATATAAATGTTGGGTTTTATTGAGCCAGGCTGGTGGAACTTAAAATTTTCACAGCCAGGTTGGGCCAGGTTCAAAATATCAGGCCCAATCAAGAAACATGATGACCAACACTACGACTCATACTATGTGTGTATGTATAGAAACCTATAACGCTGATTCTGTGCTGCTGTATGTGCCGTTACACCAGTTTCACTGCTCGTTTTTTCTGTCAAGTGATCAAAGTGATGTAAGGCTGTTGGTTGCCTGCCGGTCCATTACTGTTGTCACAGTGAGGGAGTGAGGCGAGGTGCAGAAAGGAGGAGGAGGAGGAGAAAAGAGAGAGCTCAGGGGACCTGACCTTTCTCCTCGTTAGATCTCTAGACTAGCTGCTGCTGTGTGTGTGTGTGTGTGTGTGTGTGTGTGTGTGTTCACAGAAGTGTGTTTGTGCAGTGGTAGTAAC
>OMLF01057416.1:16460-35024 GCA_900302615.1 Holocentrus rufus | reverse complement strand
GTTTCCTCATCTGGTACGTTGATGTCATCGCTGGAGAGCAGCTTAACAATCTCAGGTGTGGGGAGGAGCAAGAACTCCTGGTTCTGAATGACCTCCAGGAAGTGTTCCTGGAGCAGAGAGGAGACACAGAGGAGGAAGATAATCATCAGTCATTAGCTGAGGGTCACACTGAGTGTCTGCACAGCCCAGACAGAAGGAGAGAGAGAGAGAGAGAGAGAGAGAGAGAGATCAACACTCTATTAATCCAGCATGAACAACTGGCTGCAGCAAATGAAAATCACTTAAAGATGTCAGCTGTGTGACTGTGTTCACCGAAGCAAAACTTAAAGGGGCCTCAGACAAAAAACAAATAAAAACAGACAGAGGAGGTTGCAGGCTTGACTTATACATCAATTGTAAGACTATTATGTCAGACTGCTTCTAATGTACAGATTTGTGGTGTTTGGTGCTGCATGAACAAAAGTGCCTACTGGCTGCCAGAGGTGGAAAGTAACTAAGTACATTTATTGAAGTACTGTACAATTATTCTGCAGTATTTCTCCTGGTGTCTGTAGTTACCAGTGACTTTGCAGAATAATCTTTTACACAGGCTCATAAAATGTGATGAATTGTTAAGGTTAAACTAGTCAACAGAATATGGAGTAATTAGACAGACAACAATAAAATACTTATTACAAGTTAACAATAACACTGAAAGGAAGCCATGGCAATAATTGATTTAATTCTCCCCACTTCTTTTTCCCAGGTTTACATCATTTGTTACTCCTCTCATCCTCTGGACTATTTAGGGACGTAACAGGAGTATTTTTCCATTTTATTACTGTTCCTTTTCTTATAAGTAAAGGGTTTGGGTATTTTTTCCAGCAGTTCTGGCGACTCATGATGATCACATTTTAATTTTCAGTTTTCCCCCCTCAGAGTGCAGCAGCGACCTTGGAGCTGTCTTGCTCAAGGACACGTCAGCAGGATGGGTGAACCAGGGTCCTCTGGGTGAAGCGTAATCCATCTACTCACTATGCTGTTGTGATTCAGTTTCACGCTTATCTCCCAGACTAGAAGCATAAAGACAAGAACATGGGCTGTACTGTGAAGATGGAGTCCTTAGTTTGCTCTTTGACAGCAAAGCAGAGGCTGAGAAGTCAAAACCCTTCATTGACCTTCACTGTCACTGCGGATTAATTCATCTGAAATTTAATCAGGATTATATAGAGGTAACCCTATAGGTGTATCAAAATCCGTTATTCCAACATGGATCGTCATCAAAGGGCTGCAAGAATGCCATATGTTTACCAGATGCTTGAATAAAATGGCCAAGTGTTGACATCTGTGATTAATAACATTCCTTCATTCAACCTGATTGCCTTAAAGGGAAGTACTGCTCAGAATAAGAAATGTGTTACTCCTGTGGTCAAGGTCAGCCCATTTAACTTTTGACTCAGTTTATGAACATGATGAGCTCTTTCTCAAAGCCAGAGGGGAGCGCTGAGGCCCAAGACGGACCTCAGTCGTCTCCAGTGCTGTTAAAATAGGAAAGATGATGAAGGTCCCTGTGGTTTTCTGGCGAAACGGGAACATTTTTTCTGGTTCAGAGATGATGACACCATAATAGAATTAATCTTGTTCTGTATTTGAGCCTTAGTTGTCTAATATGTGGCCATGACTGCCAATCACATTGAAAATTATTTTACTGCTGTGAATTACAGCATTATGGATTCTTGAAGTGAGTGGGCTTCCACTTTAAAGCCACTTTGATCCGTTTTCAAGACATTTTATAATGTCTTGAAAACATCCATGCCAGCATACTCAAGTAGTTATATACTAACTATTCTAAGTTAAAGCTATGAAGACAGTAACTGCAGTTTTTCTCAGGCTCTGAATCTTGCCCGTGAAACATCTTGTAAATAGCGCCATCATGAGGACCTTTACGGGATCTCCTAAGGTACAGGACTATCAAACTACAACATCCGGAGCCCAACACCCCACAACCTGAACGGAAACAAAGTGTTTTATTCATCCTGCTGGGAGAGGGACACAGATCAGTTTTGTCTGAAGTCATCAGGTATACGCCAGTTTCTGAAAAACTGACAGCAACGCCAACTTGGAAAAACTATTGTGGATCATCTGCAGGATCTTGAGTCAGTGATGTTCCTTATATCTGAATTTCGTCATTTAGCCTGTTCATGTAATCTTCCACATGAGCGCGCAGTCTGACTGCATCACTTGCTCATTAAGTGTTTTTGCACCATTGGCCTTCCATACTTGGCACGACTTTGTCCTCAAAGATAACTTTGGTGTCACGATCTACCACACAAACAGTATGCACTACAGTGGTAGCATGCTCACAAAGTATACCTGTTCCCAATGGCTTGACAAGATAGACAATAAAGCCTCTGTGTCCACAATATTCAATGTCTTATTTAATCCTACAGAGCAGGTACCAAATTATTTATTACATGCTTACAGAAATACTGCCGGCAAGAAACTAAAACTTTGGAAAATAAAAGAGGAGGATGAATCAATAGTTTTGATCAATTAAATAACAGAAGCAGGCTTTCTTTAATTAAGATGAATGTTGCAATATATGTATTGATTTTTTTTGCAGCATTTACTTCTGTTCTGATAATTCCTGATAGTCTTGACTACGTCTTTTGTTTGTTTTGAAATATTTAGGATTTGAAGTCCAAAGATATTAAGTCCAAATTTCAAAACCATTTAGTCAGTAAATTTTTATTTCCCAAATATGTCATTACATAATCTTAAGTCTTGGGGAGGGGGACGCAGTTACAATAAAAAAATGAAAAAAAAAACTTAGCATTTTACAATACACCTTCAAAACTAAAAACTGCATATTTAAAAAAAGGAAAAAAAAACATGCACAAGACAAGATAAAGCATAACCATGGGTGAACAAACTAAAACAAAAATAACTAGAACACTTGTGAGCTGAATGAAACTGCTACAGATTTTCAAAAGCAGTTAGATAACCATTGAAACATGGAATCATAAATTAAAAGTTTTCATCTTAAAAATCAAATTCAGCAAGAGGAAAACTTCTTCAGTAGGGTCGGTCTCTGCGCTCCTGGCGGTGGTCCCTGGGAGAGAGCAAGAGCACACAGGTCAGTCAAGCAAATATTCACAAACACAGCAGTTTTAAAAGAATGGTAATCCACTATTTTATTTTATTTTTTTAAATTCTTTAATAGCTAAACAACACATACATGCAAGTAGGAGTGGTGATTCTGGGTTACACAAATTAAAATTAATGGATATGCATCTATTTGGCCTTTTCTGCAAAGACTTCATACATGTATCAACCAATCACAGCGGACCAAAGCCATCCATTTTCAACATATCAAGTTAGTTGACAGTGTTGGCATTAGCCGAAATGTAAAGCTTATACTAACTGTTAGCTGGTGTACAACTGAACGGTACTCTGTCCTACCTCATATCCATCTTTCCTGGTGGGCCCATTCCTCTTCCACCTCTGCCTCCCATGGGTGGCCCTCCCCGGCCGGCCCCACGGAATCCTCCTCTATCCATTCCACCTCGCCCTCTGAATCCCCCGCGGTCTCCTCCCCAACCTCCACGGAAACCTCCAGGGCCACCTGGGCCTCCAGATCCGCCTGGGCCACCACGGTCCATACCTCTGCCTCCGCGCATTCCCATCCCACCTCTGCCTCGATCACCGCCTGAAAAAGTGCAGGGCTCAATTTTAGTCTACATCAATTCAGCTGTACATGTATATTTCTTTTAACTGGAGAGAGCTATTCTCTTTGGACATCACATTAGGGAGGTACAAGCCAATTGAACAAGTCATTACCTGCAGGGGGGAATGGAGGGCCACCGCCTAGGCCTTCTGGTTTGGGAGCTTTGCACTGGTTACACTCCATCCTCCAGGCAAAGTTCTGGTTTCCACAACCCCTGAAAAGTACAAACAAAAATATTTACCATTAAAAACCAGCAACACAGAACATGAATCCAAGCACAACATGACTCTACAGAGCAATACATACGGGTTAGGACACTCCCAGTCCCCAGCTCTCTGCTGCATGTTGCCTCCTGAAGGTCCACCTCGGCCCATACCGCGAGGACCACCTCTTGGGACAAAACCACCACGCTCTCCTCCGCGACCCATCATGCCTTACAACACAGAAGTGTTTACCCAATTACATTTCAACCAACATTTCAATATGGAAATCACAGCGTTGTTAGGGTACTTGGGTTCTGAGAAAGCAGCAGCAAGATGGACACAACGCAACATGGCAACATTTTAATGTTAGGTAGCAAGGAGCACTTTGTAATGTGGATGAAACAAGCCCACAGAAAAAGACTGATGTCAACATGGTATGGGGTTTAGTCTGAACACTAATGACATTTACCTCCACGACCCATCATCCCGTCCCGCATGGGCATGCCTCCTCTCATCCCACCCATCATGGGCTTACGGCGTGCCATGGACACCTTAAGCCTTCGGCCCTGGAACTCCTTCCCTTTAAAAATAAACATAAAAACCATGAAAATTTGAACACATGAATGACAAGTTAGCTGTACAATTTTGCACAGGTATTTCTAGAAACACAAAAATAAATATGCATTCTAATGGACACAGGACGGACTTGTTGCAACCTACCATCAAAATGCTCCACTGCTGCTTTGGCGCAGAAGGGCTCCTCATAGGACAGGGTGGCGTCTCCTTTGGGCTTGCCCGTATCCTTGTCTGTGTATATGTTAATGGCAGGCTGACCCAACCGGCGGTTCATCTGAAAGACACAAAAAATTTCTTATCGCTCACAGTCTTCGTGTTTGTTATGCTCCATTTCAACAGGTAGAGAGAGGAGCTATTCTTACCCTGATTGGTCCGACGTGTTTAAAGAATTCAGCCATCTCCTCCAGGGTGGCGTTTTCAGTCAACCCTGTGATGTAGATTGTGCTGTTCTCAGAGTCATCCTGCTCCTCAGGGCGTCCTGAAAGAAAAAAGTTAACTAAATAATCTGCAGTAATTATGCAGCTTTCACTACACAAATTCTGCACTTTCACAATTTTCTAATGGGTGGCTAGTGAGTGAGTCTTTTGAGATTTAAAAAAAAAGGGTCCAACTAGTGCATGTCTACTCACCCATATCACGCTCTCCATCGCTGCTCATGGGTCCTACAGTCCATCCATTGAGGGGGGAGAGAGAAAGGCAAACAAAAGTCAGTGTGTGCTACTTCAGCCCAGTGTACAACTCTTGAGGAGTATTTCAAAAAGACAATCCAAACACTTTTACAGACACTGTCAGCCATATTGCAAAGTTGAAAATGGCCCCTTATGGTAGACCACATTTCCCTCTCAAATGAAATATTGAGTGAAAAATAAAATACCTCAAGACCCTTTTGCAAATAAATTTGTGCCATTTGAGAAGCCTCTAAGACAGTAATAAATCCTCAAAAAACCCAGAAATTCATTCCATGAGATTTGTAAGGGCAAAAACAACCGACACGTTTGTTGCCAGCAGTAATTTGTCTTTAACCTTTCAAAAAATTGTCATTGTCAAACCATAAGCAGTGACTGATAAATTATACCAAGTACCTCACAAAAAAAAAGGTCTCAGGCATCCAAAAAGACTCCCCTATATTTTCAGATGTTTCGTGAAAATACATTTTGCATACCACAAAGTAGCCTACGTCAAAACTCGAAGTATACTTGCTCAAAAAGTTTATGGTTTGGAATGGACTAACCAGTGTAATACTCGTTAACTTACCACCAGGCTTACTGAAGCCACCTCTGTCTCCAGCGCTGCTATGGGGGAATAAATGGAGATATGAAGGCGATTTCCCTTTTACAGCCACTTCCACGCCTCGAACCAAGTGGCTTGATTGAGGGAGTAATGAACACAGTTCTAACTAGCCTAACAGCAATTAAGAACTCCCCAAAATGGTAAATATACAATCCAATTGAGGGGATAAGGGTTATTAACTATGTGGCATTTCTTTGCTAGCTGAGTATAACTTCAATAACAGTTCTCAGTAGTGGATACAGTTGAGCAAATGTATATTAATGACTAACAAATTTGCATTACCATTGAACAATATGTGACAAAAACCCAAACATTTGTACAAGAGTAGAAAGATTTCAGGTGCATTGATTGCATACGTAATACTACCTGGAAATAAGCCAACACACTATGACTTTGCAGTAACATTATGTTCTAACAAAACTTACAGTGGAGGCAGATATGTCTAAAATTAAAACAAATACAATGCATCTGAAATTTCACAGGAGGGTTAGGTGATCATATTCACCTCTGTATAAAAACAAAAAATACATATATACATTGTTTTAGAAAGACATCAACTCCAAAATATAAAAATAAAAAAATCTATATTTTATCTGACCATGTTACAGTGTTTACCAAGGTTAAAAAAAATTAAAATACAAAGACTGTCAATAGATACACCCATCATGCTTGAAAAAAAACACCATCCTCAGTTCTTGGAATAAAGGCAGACCCCGAATCTTTGTTTAAGCTCCCTCCTGTTGCTTAAGCTGCCGGCTCTGTACTGAGTACAGATACTTTTTAGAGTATAGATGGTTTTAAATGGCTCTCACTGTTACCTGTACGGTATAAATGTGACAAAGCATGTTAAAAAGTGCTCAAAAGAATGTGATCAAACAATTGTATTCCAAACCACAAAAACAAACATCTTGAACATTACAAAATGACATTATGTGACCCGCTCCCCCCTCCCCCAAATATTCCTGTGCCATACTACAAGAATTTAGTCAAATCCCAAAATGAAAGTGATTATGGAGATGATAAATGTATCGTTACCACTAATAGCTGAAATTTGCATAGTCATGCATAATATTATATTCCTCTTTAAGTATCTATTTTGTATAAACTAAACACTCCATATGGAAATGTCAGAAGTGTGGGTATGCGATTGTGCCAGAAACTGGAGAAAACAATAATGCACAACCCTGTTATCTGAAATTGTTAACACTGTTGCTGAACAATAAATTTTGAAAATTTGATGACCTGTACTTCTTAAAAAGGGGGAACACCTGCGTGAGTGGAACTCATGATTCAGACATGCTGCTGCTTGGACCCAAGACTGATAAGTAAATATTCAAAAAATAAAAGCTCTCTCCCAAATCCAAAACAAACAAGACTGCCCTGTGGCATTACTTTAACAACCAGGAATTGCGCTGGAAATAACAGAATGAATTTATTGATTCAATCTGTTAAAAGTATCCATCTTCCAATCAGCTTTGTTTTCCAGCTGCGGTAACTGATCTGAACCAGAAAAAGTACACAAATCCAAAAGTACCCATGGGTTTTGTCATGCCTAGGTGTTCAATCTTTAATTCCTGCACAAGGAGGCTGGACATCAGTGGGTCTGATCTGAGATTGGGTCAAACCATTTCTGGCTATAGAGAACAGTAGAGAATGTACGATGACAGGAACAGATCTGACTGAATGCATTAACCTTTGTACTGAATTTTGATTGTGGTTTGATGGTGAATTTCAGGTTGGATGGCCTTAAAACACTGACCATAAATTACTGAAATACCTGTTAACTTGTATAGAAATTCATTAACTGCTACCAATAAAGTCCTTAAGGCCAATATTAATCATCTGTGGCATCAATTCTGATGCTTAAACTTGCAATTCAAATTTTAGTAGTAAAAGTATAAACATGCCATTAGGTGAAGACCACTTGTTTTCTCTTTCTGAAGCATTATAGTTGAAGCAAATTTCATTGTTACTGAGTTTTGCAATACCATTAACATATTTGACTTCATTATTGTTGGATTGTATTTTGTCATTATTTCCATCAGGCTAGTCAACTAAGAATAAATTCCTATTGACAATGACAGCCTGTCAAAAATCAACCACAAACTGAAAACACCAGTGAATGTAATTTTTTAACAGTTGACAGATTTCCAAAATGAAAATATATTGTGCTCTTTTTGTAAATCCAAATGAGACCCAAATGTTCACATCAATCACATGGCCGCATTTAAGCAAAAATAATCCCTTTTGTGATTGCCTGAGGCTCATATCTGGTTTTGAAATCCCTTAAAATGTCTGCTTCACGTGTTCAAAATTCTATGCAGGACACCCTATATTGTATTTTCCAAAAAATCCATGATCATGATAACAGAATAAGAACTTTTAGGATTTAAGCAACTGCTAATGTCATCACCCTTGTAGTGATCATGCGTGTCACCCTCCCTAAAACCAAGAGCTACCAAATGTGAATGCACCACAGTGAAACATACTTGGATATAAATGTGCTGCTGACGTAGTGAAATACCAATATTTCCACCTCTCAGAGAAGCTGTTTTAAGATTAAGATTAAAATAGAGATAATAGTTGTTTCAGTACTTGATCCAGTACTATCTAAACAAATAACCATCTAACCATAAGACAATCATGAAATCAGCTACTTACTAAAATAGCCTGTTATCAAGAATATTTTTGGTAATGGTCCATAATCAAATTTCGTGCTGAGCTCTAAGAAGACATGCCCCATTGAAATGAATGTGCACAGGTCTCTGTTCAAAATTATACTTTGACATTGAATTTTTTCTTACCTTTGGCCAATTTAGATGCAGGGCTGAAGTGAGTATAATGATATTTGGTGCCCATGTTGGCATTTACTTGATATTTGTGGACTTCAAACATCAAAGGACAATGTTGTGTAAACCAAATCATAAATTATTCCAACTATTTTTCATGGGGACTGGTCTCAGCCCTGCTCTACCTGGCCACAGCACCTGTATGTGAAAAAACAAGTGAGGTTAAATGTGAAGGAAAGGGACTCACCCCATGCCTCGGCCTCCACGCCCACGATGCATCATTCCACCTCGGTCAAAGCCATCCCTCCCTCTGCCGTCCCCTGGCCCTGGGTATCTTGCAGGATCTGAGCCAGAGTAGCCACCCTGGCCGCCCTGCCCATCCTGTCTGTAATTATCTGCAAAAGAACACCATATCAGTATGTTAAACAATGAATGGATTGCAGTGATGTTTTGAATTAATCTATATCATGGGAGAATGCACAACAGAATATCGGAACTTTAAAAACAAAACAAAAACAAGACTTACTGTAATGGTTGGACTGGTTGTAACTGGGAGGTCCACTCTGCTGGCCATACTGGTTGGGTGGAGGCTGTCCGTAGGAACCAGAAGCTTGAGGAGGGTAAGCAGATGGAGGAGCCTGTTGCTGCTGCTGTTGGGGCTGCTGGTAAGTGCCTTGCTGCTGGCCGTAGCCTCCCTGCTGGGTCTGGTATCCAGGTTGTTGCTGGCCATATGCTGCTGGCTGGGAATAGCTGTTCTGGTTGTAACTTGCTGGCTGGCTGTTAGCACTGTAGCTAGTGAAAAGACAAACAACACACCAAAAAGACCATATATAAAGTTAGCATAATGGTGTTCCAAACAAGTTTTTTCTTTGGTTCTTTGTCTAATCACATTGAGCAGAACACACCTCTGGGGAGCAGTGGGTGCAGCCTGTTGGCCATAGCCGGGGTAGGTGGACTGTGCAGTATATCCTGGCTGAGAACCATAGGACTGGGAGGCGGCTGGAGCAGCAGCAGCAGGTGTACTGTCATATCCACTGGCCCCATAACCCTGGGCAGACTGGGAGTAAGCATGAGTACTTGACTGGGCAGCAGGGTAGCCGGCTGTGGACAAGACACACAAATGTATCAGAGACAAAGACAGAGCAAACCAAAGTGTAAACCTGATGTTGCAGTCTAGTTTTAATAACTAAGAGCTACCAAAGAGTTAAATGCCTTCATTATTTATGCTTTTATGGGGCAACATGCCATGGCAACAGTGTAATTCCACATATACTCAATTCAAGTTCTGTAAATCTGTGTTACAGAGCTCCCTTGTATTGACTGAGCCATACCACAATCCAATAACTGACCTGATGCTGCTTGCCCATATGAGGATCCATACTGTTGCTGCTGCTGAGCATAACCTCCAGCTGCTGGTGTTGTCTGAGTGTAGCTTGCATCAGTGGCAGCAGGTTGGGCATATGACCCATAACTCTGCTGGCCATAACCCTGCTGAAAGATGAAGAGTATATTTTAGCGGCAAGAAAGAACAAGCATAAATTTATCCATGGTTTGAATTACTAAGCATATTGCTGGGTTAGGATAATTAATCTTACTGACAGAAAAAATTGAGTGTTGCTCTTTCATATATACTGTCCATTATTTTAGCAATCAAACCAACATGCCAAACACTAAAGTCCTGAGAACAGTGGGCTATCAATTACATTTGCATTGGACTGTCGATCAGTTGTGTGATGTAAGCACAGTATATGCAGAAACAAGTGTATATTTTTTATTTGATCAGATAAGTCTTGTAACACATACATTTTTGTAATAAATTAAAATGGCAGTCATGTTGATCATAACACACCAATCTAATATACTGAGGTTTAAAGTCAGGCATCTAAACCACTAATTCAAGTCTCACCTGAGCAGACTGCGCATAATTTTGAGAGGGCTGGGCAGCATAAGTACCATACCTGTACAAAGACAGACAAAACACATTAAGCACATCAATAGTCTATTGCTTTGCACACTCAATTTTGTTGAAATTTTTTTCAGTGTATATCACAGTACCCTGTAAATCTTACACACTATTTTATGTTGTTTTCAGGTCCATAACTTTCTAAAGAGAGTAAATGGTCTGATTCAGACCCAAGTTGATCTTGAGTCAAAGTGGCCAAACAATATATAAAGAATATGAATAAAACTATAAGCCACCATCTAATGTAATGAATTTACATGCATTCACCATTTGAAAAGATCCTCAATTCCCAAGAAATCAAATTCCCTGATTTTCCATGCCTTGAATAAACCAAATTTCCACAGCATTCCAGAGATTCCAAGTCACAACAATAATTCAAGATTCTTACCCCTGTTGGGCACTGGTCTGACTGTAGGAACTGTAATCTGCTTTAAAAGAAAGAAAGAAAGAAAGAAAGAAAGAAAGAAAGAAAGAACATACAATGGTTTAATCAGATTTTGATTAATGGCCACCTTGTGTTCAAATACAACGACCTCGTTTGGGCGCGAGCTTCACCGGTAGTAGCAGCAGCACACATTAGCAACGCATTACACAAACACGTAGTTAGCTAGGTCACAAAGCTATCGTTGCTCAAATTTAGCGAGCTAATAATGCACAAAGACGAAAGGATGCTTCAAAAGGGGGGCAGTTAGTATCAGTGAGTAACTATTTTTTCAAGAATAGCATAGGCTATACGATAATGTTTGACTTTAAATCCACTATCAACATGTAGCATATAAAAAAAAGCACCCGGCAGATAAGAAGTCCGAACCGATTCGATGAGCTACTTGGTTAGGCCTCACGCCTAAATACAATAACGCAAGCTTTTTGACGATATTCAGTTAAATTCAAACTAAAAGAAAGTCGATATGCTGACGGAATTTCGGTGCAATGAAATCACTGATTAAATTCTTAACATTGCAACAATGCTATCTCTTGAAAAAAAGACAAAAGGTTGAAATTCTGCACCCACCCGGAGCCGACGCCATTTCGGTTTGCCTATGCTGGACGACTGTGGGCTAGAGAAAAATGTGCCTCGTGCGTCAGAGTAGAGGCCATTCTTCTCGCGAGAACACGATTTAAAACGAGGGTGGGGGGTACGTAGGATAAATTATTCATTATAATTGAAAATTATATTACAATCACATGTATTTATGTAGCCCTTCATATAAAGAAAAAATCCTAGAAAGTAACTCGTCAGCAATGAGTCACACGAAACTAAAAGGAGAGACAACACAAACACATGACACACATTAGCAAGGACACTTGAAACCCATCTCCCCAACAGAACCCAAAGTTTTTAAAATCGAGGACCCCCAAATATATCCAAATATAACCTAATATAATAAGATTTTGTCGTCAGATATGACTGGGTAATAACTGTGCACTGCTGAAAATTCAATCAGGTTGGCAAGTGAAAGGAAGAGGAAAATGCCCCCATGAACTTTTAATGCCAACTTATTATTGCCAACTTTTCTGTGCAAAATTGAGGAAACGAAACCAAAATGTTATTGTATGATAATATATACAGTTCTATTTTTTTAGTTGGTTGTATTTATGTTCTCCTTTTGATATTATGTAGGCCTCAACTTTGTTAAAACCATATATAAAACTCTATATTTTATATACTTTATAATCGTTCTACGCGTAATGAACGTGCTGCACAAATAAAGACTATATTATGTTTTCATCTGTATTCCTTGTACTTATTCATACGCCTACTTACTTGTTTATGTATTTATTTACCTACTTACTGAGTAAGCAACCGTTAGCAACCTTCGCAACCGTCAAGAAGAGGGCGCCAATGTCCCGATTTGGTTGCTAAGCACCTAAATTCTACAGAAGAAGAAGAACACATCATGAAATTCTTGGATGATCATCCCGGGTTTGCCGAACATTTTCGAATGTACCGACAATTGGGTAGATTTTGGGGGATTTATTTTACAATCCATTTGTTACGCTGACTTAGATTTATTTTTTCCAAGTACCACTTAAACTCGTCAAGTACAAAATGTCCCATTTCGGTATCAGATAGGATTTGAGGAGTCGAGGAGTATTTTACAGCTAGCAGCTTCAGCTGAGAATCATTACAAACTCCTGTCTCTTCTGTTTTATTCTGAGAAGCCAATGGAAATATACATCTAGATATCACTGCAGTGCAGTACAAGCATGGGTCTTGCTATGTACACCAACGGATGTTTATCAGAGCTGTGTCACAAATGGACAACTGAGTACTAGTAACGTAAACAACTGATATCAATTATGCTTGATCGTATATTGTCAGTATGGTTCTGGTTCGGATCAAATCGCCCCGGTTTCTTCCTGGGAACAGCTTTGTTGTTCACGGTAATGCTGCTGGTGTATTCCGGGGGCATCCAGGCAAGTTTAAGCTTAGGCCCAGGTGGAGACTTCCCAAGGATCAGAGGTAAACAACCTCCGCTTTCCAGGGTACACGTGGAGTTGGGCGATAATTCAATATCATTATTTATTAACTTTCAGCAGAATCGTATCGTGATGATATGATGATTTTGGAATATCATAACGCATAATACTGCAGCTGATGATAACAAGTAGATTTTCATTTACAGAAACTGACCAAATTAGCCACAAAAGATTTTAAGGAATATTTATATTCCTATAACAATATTTTGTTTGATATCACGCCTGCTAGTACCATTTGGTTCAGTGGGTTGGAATTAATTGGAACATTGGTTTGATAAATATGGCAATATGATTTTGCATACATGAGTCATTTATATATAGAAAAAAAATATTTATATCATGATATCACAATACCATTGATTACGTACATCTGAAACCCTATTAGTGTCTAAGGTAATTTGTAACAGATCCTTTTCTTTCCCCTCACCCCTTTGCTTTTTCAGATGTGTTCCTGTTTGCCTTCAGTCATGACGAGCTGCCCTCTCTTCTCGTCAATGCTGCCCTCCTGCTGTTATTCGGACCCTGTCAGGAGCGACGCTGGGGCACTGTGGCCTTCCTGGCCCTGTCCGCCCTGTCCATGGCCATTTTACCTCCTATCTATACCCTTGTCCTGTTTGTTGGTGGCGGTGAGGCCAGTCGCATCTGCGGCTACTCAGCCATTCACCTGGCTCTGTTAACAGCGCAGTGCCGCCAGGTGACGCAGAGGAGGCTGCTGTGGTGTTTGCCAGTCTGGTTTCTGCCCTGGCTTCTTCTGCTGCTCAGTCTGCTGCTGCTGCCCAGTACGCCTGCCCTGCTTCACTTCTGCGCAGTATGTGTTGGACACAACTGTATCCTTAACTTCAGTACAAACCTTTATGAATGATTGTTTCAGTTACTCTGTTTAAGTGAAACACATTGGATCTCAAAGACCATGGATGCACCAGCTCCTATTTTTCCTTCAGACACTTACACTGTGGTTGTGCTCATTCACATTTGATAGTTTGATTCTTCATTCTCTTTTATACCTGCATACTTTTTCATGTAAATGTGTATCTGTAGAAAGTTGAAATGAAACATGCGTCCTTGTCAGTGACACTGTGATGCTTTCCCCAGCCTCTGTTCATGTTCCTTAATTCATGTCAAAGATCGTCTGCCCTTCATTGGAATGCTGCAAGAACTGGAGCAGAACAGAGTCTTTGACATTATTCCTGACTGGGCGTGTGTTCGCACCTCCAGCAGGTTCAGGCTGCCCACCTACACTACCTCACAGAGGTGCGAATCGTCTCATTCACATCTGTAGTCTCACTCACCACCTGCATGCGTGACAATGTCAGATTTAATCATCTTAACTTTATCTGGTGTTACAGTTCTAGATCACTCTCTCAGACTAGACCTATGAGTCAGTCACCCCCTTCGAGCAGGCCCCTCATGGGGGACCCAACCCTTTTGATTCAACACCCGTGGGTGGAGCCTTTGCCTGCTTGGCTGATGGAAGAGTCTGCTCCGCTGTCTGAGGCGGAGGTATTAGAGGAGCAGATGCTAAGGGCTGGGATACTGGCCTCCTTACGGGACACTCCTGATGACCCCGATGCAAAGGTGGAGGTGCCAAAGTCATCAGTTTCCTCTCTTCGGTTAGTATCAATCAGAATAGTGGGTTTTACTTTGATGTGACATTTAATATAATATGTTGTTTGCGTATCCAAACTTCCCATTTAGTCTCCCAAATGCTCTTTTTTTTCATATGTGATGTGATGTATGGCACAATTTATCAGTTTGGCTCAATTTATCAAATGCTGTTTTCTCTCCAGACTCCAGCAGCTGGAGAAGATGGGATTTCCTACTGAGAAAGCTGTAGTGGCACTAGCAGCCTCAAAACAGCTAGATGGCGCCATCTCTCTGCTGATTGATGACCGTGTTGGGGAGCAGGCCGTGGTCGTGTCCAAGGGGAAGAGCCCTCAGCCGCCACAGAGCAGCTGACACCGCAATCAGGCTTCCACACCAGTTTATAGTGGTCAAGCAACTCTGAAACTCTGCTGCTGTGTAATAATACTGAAATGTGCTTGGATTTTGCCGAGCTTAACCAATGTTTTCCCTGTGGGCTAACTGGAAAATGATTTTTCTTTATCAGAATTCTTATAGAAAAAGAGGAATGAGGCTTAAGTTGATCTTACTCAACATTTGTGTGTGCAGTATGGAAGACAGTTTGTGTAGCTACTCATAAAATGTACATCAGAGAGAGTGACTGTCACATTTATTAAAGTTAGAATTGTGTTTAATGAATACCATCGTGACAAAATGAGGACAGGTGACATGTTAAAAAACACTGAACACCTTTTTATTATACCAACCATCTAGACAGGATTATCTTAACACAATAGCACATTTGCAAGCAAAAAGAAGCAACAAAAAACGCCCAAAATATAAAATGAAGTTACACATATCAGCATACAAAAAAACTACAGTTGATCATTTTAAATAGTTCACAACAAGTTTGATATAAGATGAAAAAACAATTATCAAGTCTTTTCATCAGGACAGTTTAACCAGTCTAAATTTACCAACACAATAGTGGTAAAATATATGTTCAAGTTCCATCAATAATTTTGTTTTTTCCTCTATATATGTATGTGTGTGTGTGTGTGTGAGTGTGTGTGCTAAGACCTGAAACTTGTGAAATAGATCTTGAAATGGAAACTAAAGGGTTAATAAATACAGGAGTTCTGAAACAGGCCTTTCATTATTGACATGGAGTTGATTTTATTTAGTTTAGTTTTTATATATGTATATATATATTTTCCAGAATGCAGAATGATTTATGACTGTTTCGGTGGAAATGCAACCAAACTAAAATGCAACGCATTTATTTGCATTGACTGTGAAAATGGTATGTCATCAGTGTGTATTACAAAGGGAAATGCACTCACACCAAAAAACTTAAGATCACTTTTAGCAACAGATATTTCAGTGAGAGTAGAGATGTCTTCATCTTTTTAGTGCACTACATAACATCGAGTTAAACAATATGATAGAAGTATAACAAAATTAATACTAGAAGAAAGAGGTTTGTTTGTGTAATTGTGTCCTGCAACCTTTACATGCTCAATATATTTAAATAATGGAATCTCTTCAGACTGCAGACACATTGTGAAAGCAAAACAAACTCAGATCCAGTCTCTTCTCTCACATCTGATTCCTCCTTTAATTGATTACTCTAAATGACCCTTATTGTCCAGAAATGTTTCCAGCACCACAGAACATTCTAAAATATTCTAAAATAGGTTTCCTTTTATCAAACATGAATCTCTTTTTTTTATTATTATCATTACCATTATTATTTTCCTGAGGCTGCAGTTAAGTTCTCTAGCCACAGAAATGGGGTACAGAGGGAGCTGCTGGGCCTATGTGGAGATGAAGGTTTGGTTACTGGGGGTCATACTGGTCCTCAGGTTCCCGATAGAGGTGGGCGTTCTGGAGTATCAGTGGAGTTTCCCTGAGGTGTCCCCCACCTTACATCTGATGGTACAGCCCAAAGAGGGGATCAGATACTGTCTGAATCAGTTGAGTGCCAGAGAGACCTAAAGGAGGGGGGGGAGTCAACCCAGCCTGCGATCCTCAGGGTCAGCGGGGGCTACTTCCCTCGAACCTTGGTGTCCGAGGATAGAGGAGAGGTGAGTCGATATGGAAGCACACCTGCTCGCTTATCTCTGTAGAAACTAGGGGATGTTGTGCCAAACGGACCATCCCCAGACCCTAGATCAGGCTCTGTTGAAGAAAAACAGGAGTTGGAACCAGGCCTCCCTATCCATCAATGCGTGTGCACACATGTTCCCCAGTCCTAACCCGACTCTACTTTGATGGAGCCGACTACTTGCAGGTTCCACTGAGAAGGTCAGTGTTGATATGACTGGACATGAACTGCCTAGTCTTCACATTCAAATTATTTACCAACTAATTAATAAGAAAAATTGTAAAACTGTGCTTTACATCACTGTAACTTGTAACTTAACTTGGCTAAACTAAGACATATTACATGCACTGGTACACATAAACCTATAAACCACATAATTACTATGCATTCTACAATTCAAGAATACATTTCTGCAGAACATCTATTTTTTTATTGACTAGATCACATTATAGATAACATTCAGCAGCTTAGTAACAAGTATAAATCATGAATGTCACAGGTTTATCACTCTGTCGGCCTTCTTGTCCACACTAGTCAACTCTTTCTAGACTCTGTGCCAAAAAAGGCCAGTGTGGCTACTCGCAGAGGGCCGGTAGAGCGGCGGGTGAGGATGTCTCTCGTCATTACCTGGCCAGATGATCGCCTCCAGCAGCGTCACCCTGCGAGCCAGAAGCTCAAGGTCTGCCTGCAAGTCGTGGAACATCTGCAAGCTAATGTCCTATCAGAGAGCAGTGACAAGGGGACCGTGTGAGGGGGGTGGAAACACCGGCCCGAGTCCTGGGGCTGCTTGCGACTGTTCGCACTCCCTGTCCCAGGAGTGAGGTGTGCTGGGGGTGTGCGAGACCCCCACCTTTGACCCCTGCCTAAAGCTGACCCTGCCTCAGGCCTCCTACTCACCATGAATACCGATCATAGTCTCAAGGATTAAAACCCTCTCGGCTAAGATCTTCAGCGCCTCTCTGATCTGATGTATTCCGTCCCCCTGTGAAGATAGATACAGCCGTCAAGGTAAGGAGCACAGGCAAAGGACTGCTCGCCAAGATGCAAGTCATCTTTTTCTCTCAATTCATTACAGCAGTTAGAAGGTTAAAAACAATCCACGAATCTGCCCAGCACTCTCTGATATTATCACGTCCCTTTATTTCTCTCTACCTCCCTCATTCTCTGGCCATGCTGCTATATGAAGCCAGTCTCTGCCATGCTGGACTGGACGTTAACACCATGCACATTACAGACCAGCCTCATGCTGGTGACATAACACAGCTACAGTGCACCGTCCCGGCATTTAGATACGATCATGCCATCCACATTCCTTTTGTTGGATACCCATCATTATTAACCACAGGCGCCCATCATTATTTCATAGATGAAGCCAGTAGTGTTTAACATTGAAATTTCCGTGGTCATTTTTTCTTAAAAAACAATAGAATTGTTAATATCTGCTACTGGCGTTGAGTCATACCATCAAAAATAACAGTTTAACAAGAGAAGTTATACAGACAGAGGCAGCCAACGACATCACTGTTACAAAAGAAAGCATGCAAAGAATAACTAAAGCTATTGGTGTGTGGTGAGTGATTCCCACATTGAAATGCGCTGATTAATAAAACCAATCTATGGTATACTTGTGCAGAAAAAAGGCAAGGTTTCAATATAAACAATAATAATAAAATACCTAAAATATATTGTATTAACGAATACAGCTTGTGTTTGCTTCATGGTCCACAGAAAGTCGGTCCTTAGAGGACAGACTAACTTTGGATTAGCAGACACTACTACTACTACTACTACTACTACTACTACTACTACTACTACTACCATCACTACTACTATTATTATTATTACTATTATTATTATTACTACTAGTATTAATAATAATAATGATAAGA